>JAAGKR010003876.1:0-68415 GCA_011419295.1 Clarias macrocephalus
CAAAGGGGGAGCGAGCAGAGACGTAAACGTGAAACGAAGCGAGAGGTCAAAACCAGCGGGAAAACAAACAGCGATCAAGATCCAAAAACGAGAGGCTAGAAGCGAATACCGAGAACAAGCGAGGTCGAGAACGGAAACAACTAACACGGAAAAGAAACGCGAGAAAACTGGGCTCTGAAGGCACGCAATAATCTGGCAGCGAGACAGCGTTCTGCGCTTCCTTAAATGCCGGAAGAAATTAGTTGTGAATGGGATGCCGGTGTGTAAAGGGGCGGGGTGTGTGTGAGAAAGCATGACAGCGTGGGAAAAAAGGAGACGTGAATGACAGCGGTATGTAAGGGAATGTGACAGAATCAAATAGACAGACTACCTTGTAGTTGGGAGAAATGTCATGTCCTCATATGGCAACGTTCAGGTCTCAACAGTTTAACACATCAATTTATTATTTTTTAAGCAATGGGTGCATTAATCTAAACATATACTTAACTTAGTAAATTAAATATATATTACAGTACAGACCAAAAGTTTGGACACCCCTTCTCATTCAAAGAGTTTTCTTTATTGTGTTCTTTATTGTGTTCTTTAGCCCAAACAAGTCTCTTTTGCTTGTTGCCTGTCCTTAGCAGTGGTTTCCTAGCAGATATTCTACCATGAAGGCCTGATTCACACAGTCTCCTCTTAACAGTTGTTCTAGAGACGTGTCTGCTGCTAGAACTCTGTGTGGCATTGACCTGCTCTCTGATCTGAGCTGCTGTTAACCTGCGATTTCTGAGGCTGGGGACTCGGATGAACTTATCCTCCGCAGCAGAGGTGCCTCTTGGTCTTCCTTTCCTGGGGCGGTCCGCATGTGAGACAGTTTCTTTGTAGCGCTTGATGGTTTTTGTGACTGCACTTGGGGACACATTCAAAGTTTTCCCAATTTTTCTGACTGACTGACCCTCATTTCTTAAAGTAATGATGGCCACTCGTTCCTCTTTACTTAGCTGCTTTTTTCTTGCCATAATACAAATTCAACCTCTTTGAATTTGAAGGTGTGTCCAAACCTTTGGTCTGTACTGTATATATAACTTATTTATATGATATATATATTATAACCCTCTAGTATATAATTTGATATTGTCAGACTGAATATTAGCGGTAGAGCTACATTACAGTATGTGACACAAACTAGCAAATGTTTCAGTTTATTAGATGAAAAAAAAAATACATAATATCCTAAGCGTTAATGATTTGCGCGTCTTTGTTACCTACAGCAGGGGTTTCTTGAACTTTTTGCAACCAGGGACTTCTAAGAAACAAAAGGAAGCGCATTATTATGTGCATATCTCACACTGTTGGCTGACTGTTATGGCAGTGAAGGATCCCAGCGGATCCAAACTGCCTACACCTTTCAGTTCTTTCATCGACCTGGCTGCATTTCTTTGCTTTCATCCTCCCTAGCAAGCCCATTTCACCGCTTTTGTACAGAATTTTTCCTCTGTGATGTTTTGCTTTGTTCGGCCCCTTTCGCTTCTTTCATGATTTTATAATGTACTGTCCTTTCTCCTGTCTAATCATTTCTGTTCCGTAATGTGATTTTTAAAGAAATTTTGTCATGAGGCATTCGATAGTGCGCATATACCCGGAAAGAAGACAGCCTGGAGGACGTGGAATAGTTAATTGTAAAAAGAGTGCATGGTCGTTGAGCTATATGTAAATGTGTCTCTGCACTGTTCTGTGATGGAGAATTATTACTTACTTACAGTCACACTGTAGCTGTGGATGTGAAATTGGCTTATGAGCAACAAGATTAGATTCACAAAGTGAAAAACTTACGGACTGACGCAACCGTTTTTGGAAAAATGCACCAACAGAAAAACATGTTTTTTTTTTGTTTTTTTTTTTAGAAAAAGGAAAGAAAATAATAAATTCTTGTGGCAGATACTTGCCATCAAGAGCTTTCTGAAATGGCCTGTGGGAAACTGTTGTGCGTTGCCAGAGATGGCTTGCTTCTCAGCGGTTGCGTAAATGTTTGCCGGAAATAGACACAATAGTCAAAGGATGTGCGGTGCAAATCAGACAAACAGTGCCTTTGTTCTTGAGATGTTTTGTGCATCTGCTTGCTGAGTAGGTAGACGCAGACATAACACCGGCTCAGAGATCTGGCAAACATTCACGAAATCATGGGAGCTGTGAATTGTTTCTCTGCGCCTAAAAACTCGGAAACGGACAAATGATAAATTTGTTAACTAGCTCCCCTGGCACATAGAGGTACAAGCGATTTGTAATAACATATTGCAGGCTAATTAGTTCGCTGCGCGTTTAAATGCAGTCTAAGAAAAATGGATATGTCTAGAATTATTGAGTCACCAATAAAGTTTTAACAGTTGGCTACATTTCTGTCTTTAGATCAAAAATAACATTTTTTACTCAATTTGTTTAACCATAGTGGCTTAGTGGTCACCATTGTCGCCTCACACCTCCAGGGTTGACGGTTTGGCTCCTTTCTCCATTCTCTCAATTATTTACACTTATTCATCGTTATTGCTTGGCGCTTCTTAGCAGTACCAGCTTCATCACCACTGCTTTTATGTTTTCGTTTATATTTTCGACGCACGCTGCATGCACATGCACAAACACATGCTCATATCTTCGAAAGTTCATACCTTGAATGTCCATATGTAGAGATCTTACTGTATTAGGAAATATACAGGTATACCGTATACAGTATACAGGAGTACTTATAAAGTATTGTATGACAGTTTTGATAATCTGCCAATGTTTCTTTTTATTTACATAGCACCAGATATGGATGCAAAAGAACATATTACAATTCTAGATTTATAATGTGCAACTGATAAACTGATGTTGATTAGATTGGAAAACTTTTTGTTTGTCTGCTACAAAATCTGCTCATTTTCCGAGCTGCTAATTCATTCATCATGATAATATACATTTCTGCACATTAACCATCAACATGATTCCAGTAGTTTGCAGAAAAATTACTCTTTTTTTTATAGAAGAAACATACAGGATTATTGATGGATCTTCCTGATTAGTGTTCACTCTGTAGCTCTTACCGTATTCTGCGTACACTACAGCTCGCTCACTCGCTCGCTCGCTCACTCTTGTTTGAATTCAGCATGGAGTGTACTCTCTATTCAGGCTGCCATGCCTGATTGATTGGCTTTTGTCTCACTGATTAGAATGAGCTCTTGTCCCCAGACACCGGAGAAAAATACAAAGCAAGAGAGAGAGAAAGCGGGAGAGAGAGAGAGAGACAGGGACCAACATTTGATTTTTAAAAAAGCTAAAATAATAATGATAATAGTAATAAAATCTCAATCTGAGACTGGAGGCTGAATTGTGCGCTTGAAATTTGGCTCTCAAAAATATTATTTTTTACTTACCCTGAAAAGGAAAATGAAAAAAATATATATTTCCAAAGTTGCACAACAACAGCCTTCAGCTTCATCAGTGATATTTGGACGAGCAGCGTTAGCCCAGTGGCGCTCATTATTGAGGACTTTGCAAAGCCTCCATCACCCATGAATGGAAGAATGTGAATACAGTACATACGTTATGGGGTATTGTTTGAAGAATTTTGAGAAAAATAATGAATGTAATCAATTTTGAAATGAGGGTGTAACATAGCAAGATGTGGAAAAAGTGAAGCGCTCTGAATACTTTCCTAATGCACTGTACAGTGTCCTTTACTGCAGGATGACCATCGCTCTCAGGAACAACAATTAACAAGAATAACGTTATGATATTGAGATAACCTTGCATTAGAAACACTTTGGGAAAATCTTGGAAGTATACAGTAATATTTAATCACTATTACTTGCATGATTTCAAGTTGAAGCTGTTGCATCTGCTGTTCCATATCGAACCATATTGTTGCACCTAATTGCTCGAGTATGATGTGACGTTGAACGTCTCACAAAAATGGGATAAACAGGGCCTCAGGGGCTTTACTGTATTAGTGATGATGGCGACGTCCTGTCTCTCATTGCCAGTCTATCCAAAAGTCCTATTCACCCTTTGCCTTCCAGTGCACTTAAGTATCTCTGTGCTTTACCTTCTTTGTAGATTCTGACAGCAAGCCTACATAGTTGTGTGCAAAAAGCTTTCTCTGTCAGTTCAGCTCTTACAGCATACTCAGTGCCAAGGAATAGAAGCACAGGACTGAGTTGTATTTATTTATATATTAAAAAAAGGTTTAATTTCTTAGATGGTTGCTTACTATTAATGAGCTCCTTTATGGCCACATTTAAAGACCCTATAGATTGTGTGTGTGTGTGTGTGTGTGTGTGTGTGTGTGTGTGTGTGTGTGTGTGTGTGTGTGTGTGTGTTAATGTTCCAGCTGAAGATAATGCTTTTTTTCCTCCCTATTTTCTGTTTTACTTCTCCAAACAAACCATTTCAACCATTTCACTGCTGAGCCAAAGCCAAAAGCCAAGGGTCACAGTATTAATTCTTATATGTGGTCACAATGGTGGGGAAATTTCATTGGTTTGTTTAAGCCCTTGCAAGTACAAAAATGGAAAAGAGACCAAAAACGCATTTTTTTAATTGCACATGCCCACTCGTGCACACTGGAGACTCATTTGAATGTCCAAAAAATGACAAAAATGTTAAAAATTCTATTTTGATTTGATAATAGGTCTCCTTTAAGGTCATATTATTGTGATTGTTCAGTTGTGCTATACTGTATTTATCTATAAATAAAAACACTACAGCATGCTGAAATTGAAATATAATATGCATAACATTTAAAAGTGATTTAATTAAATCAATTGTGCACTGTGGTGTTTTTTTTAATAAGCATAATGAGCAATAGTTTCAATTTAATTTGTATTTACAGTTTTTCATTTCATATTTGCATTTAATGAGACTATAATGAAGAGTTGAAAATCAACTTTTATTTGTTTTTTTATGCTATTTTTATATTATTCTGCAATTCTAATTTATGCTGTATTGAAAAGCGTCTATTTTTATTTATATATTTCAATATATATATATTTTTTCTCATTGGAGGTTCTAATTTTTATTCATTTGTGATTTTTGTTTTAGCTCCATAAAAATCTTGTCTGGCGAGCATGCCTTCATTTAGCGCCTGTTGTTTACTTTGCTATGAAGTGCATGAATTAATGTTATTTTGTTTACCTTTTATTCTGCTTGACACCTTCTGAAAGTGGTCTAATGCACCTCACACCAGCAGCCAAATTTTCCCCTAATAAAGGTTTTCACGGCATCGTGAAGTGTCAACATTTAACAGCCTGGTTCCTCAGCCCGACTTGGATTCTGTTGAATTTGTTAAGGAAACAGATGGTGAAACATCAGCCGTCTTTTAAGCCGTCTGCTTTATGAAATGATTAGTGAGGCAGCATGGAGAGATGCCAAAGCAACTGGAGAGAATGCACAGGATTCAGGTGTGTTGAGCGGGACCAAAAAAAAAAAAAGGGGGCTCTGCAATTACAGTGAAAAAACAAAGGCAGCTCCAAAGGTGTCTTCTGTGTCATCGAGAGCTGCAAGCCTCGGCAAAAACATTACAGCGTAGTGCACACACAGGGAGGGCACTGCAAAGTGCAGAATTTACACCAAAGTACAAAACGTGCCCACCTGCACGACAAGAGTGCAGAAATGTCTTAATTAGCCGTATCCTTCTTAATAACTTCGCCCATGTGAGGCGTGCCAGCGGTGTTCCGTGTCAGCAGAGCCGTGTTTATTATGATGGATGATGCAGGGAGTGTGTGCAGGATACAATCGCTTGCCAGATGTACACTAGCAGGGGCTAGCGGTTTGGGAGAGACAACAGGAGACGAGTCCCGAGGGGGTGGTCACCAGCTGGTCAGCGCTGAACCTCAGACAGCAGGTGCTTATTAACTCTGTTCTGCTCACTAGCTAGTAATAGACGTCCCATTGACCTAGACCATCTTTTTTATATTTTGCAGCAGTATGTTGTAAAATGTGATTCTCACCATGGAGAGTTGAGGGCAGAAGTTGCACACCGGTAATTAAAATAATGAAACCAACAAGGGTGCATTCGTTCATTCCTAGCATTTATTATTATTTTTATTTATTTATTTATTTTTTATTTTTTTGTGGTAAAACCTTTAACAGGGTAAATTCTAGTTTGGCGACGTTCAGTTGAATTATAATGAAAGAAAAATGACTAAAGATTGTATTCATCATCCCACTCTAAGGAACCATACTTGCTTCTACGATTCTAAACTGATATTCATGTGATAGTGTTACTTTTTAAATAATAAAGAATTATATGTTTATAATATAAAGCACAAGGGGCGTTCAAATCAAAGTGGGACTTCTGATTATCTTCCTCATGAGTGAAGGCATAAAACTGATTGACATTTACAGAAGACCTTGAGCACGCATAGCCTCAGTAAAACATCTGCAGACGGGTCAACGAAGGCCGTACGTCCATGAATGATGATCCTGGCCAAGATGGCTCGGAGCCCACTGCAGTAAATATTGAGCGAGTGGAATGACTGATCCTTGAAACTTGTGGAAGAGACACATCTGCCTGAGTGAACCAACACCACTTGCACGTAACGGGAACTCTTCTGGGAGTTATTACCACATCCCCTGTACTGTCCTGGCCTCGCTCCAGGCCATTTCCAGATGTTTGGGCCATTAAAGGAGTTCCTGGGAGGCCAGGGTTTCAGATGTGAAGCAGGCAGTCTGATCATTTGTGCTGTTTTAATGATGTCCAGGAACAGCATGGACATGGCATGGTGGCATCCATTGCTTCATTACATTAAACTGATTTAGTTCTACTATATCCACCAATCCTAGCATTGCATGTGTTGAACAGGCTTCTTCATCTATATCAAGATTAAAAGTTTGTGTATTTAATTGTACTGTATATTAAGCACCAAGTTCAATATTTTTAAGTTTTCCAGTGACACCCAATAGTTTTCCCAGACCACCACATATTCATGAAAATTCCCACTGTCTTGTGTCCTCCCATCCACCAGAACTCTGGATACTTGTCTAGGCGTTCTCAGGCCTCATCTAAGTGAACCATGGTCCAGTTTGTTCTGGCAGCAATACATTTTTATGATGGTCTACAAATAAATATGTAATGGATTCCATCATTGGTGTAAAAAAAGAAAGAAAAAAAAGAGTGAAATGGTGAAAGCTGGTCTGACCTTCACGTCAAAAATGACAGATTTTCAGTAATAGAAACCAGGTAAAATGTACTTATTTAGAGCACATCAGTCAATCAATGCAAAAGCATTTGTTTCCTTTAAATGGCTCAAAAACATTTTAAGGAGCATTTCTTTTTTATGATATCAAAGAGGTAGGGATATCGAGAGAAACTAGTGCACGTGGGATTGTCAGAAAGTTCTATTCACCTAGAATGATGTCTTGCCATTTCATAAATGTATCTAAAAAGCATTTTGCGCGTGAGTAATAATGCTTCACTATTACCTGCTTGTTAACACTTATTCTGTTTAGTATTCCGAGTTTCTGCGTCTGGATGACATTTCTATGGAGGCAAACTTTTGCTCAAAAACATGCAGGGATCAAATGTCAAATGTCAAGCAAGCAGGGCAACCAAAACCAAAAAAATAAGCAAAGAAGAAAGAAAGAAAAAAAAAGGAATTACGCAGACTTGACTACACAGGATTGTCCTAGATTGGTGGATCTGCCTGAGACCACTTACTTAAGTCAAGGCAATTGAATTCTGCCTGTATCAGCGAATTTGTGACCAGTCAAAATAAAACATTTGTTTACCCTTTTCCTGCTTTCCTTTGAAAGAGAACTGGACTACAGTATAATGAGATCATTTCTGTGTTCACCAACAAGCCTCATCATCTCCTGCTCTAATCACCAAAGTTAGTGTACACTAATTGTTATATGCATGGATATTTATAAAGTTATTTCAGGCATGTTTTGACTGGTACACTGGCTACAGCGTTCGTACTATACTGTATATATAATGCTGCTCTACTGTATGTACTGTATGCGCGTGTGTAGTTATTGTGGCAATTATGTGGCCTGTTTTTTTTTTTTTTTCCTCTTTGCTGTTTTTCGTGGCTGCAGCTTGTAATAAAGTAGGGAAAAACAGTCTGTAATGATGTGTTTTTGGCGCGTATTATCATGACACTGGAAGAGGCCTTCCTTATATATTTTTTTTTGTTCTGTCGACACATCTACTGTGGCGCTGCCAGTAAGTCCCTTCATCAAATCCATAACCAGTCAGAGAAAAAAAAAAGTACTGTATATAGATATTTATGTAGATATTTTAACATTATCACAAGTAACACACATGGATAACAGACATTAATGGTATGTTTATGCTGTAATGTCCCTTTCAGATCTTATTATCACTTCGATAAGACATTCCAAAAAAAAAAGCATTATTTAAAAAAAATGCATATAAACTCTACTAAAATGTCATGCATGCTTACAATTATATCTTCTGAGTTTATCAGATATTTTATCTTCTGAGTTTATCTTCGATAGCCACGTTCAAAAAGTTTCATGTCTCATTCCGAGGAGTCATTCTGACTCGAGCAGAGTGTAAATGTTAACAGAAGCGGGGGTACAGGCTGATGATGATGATGATGATGATGAATCTGTGGCCTAAAGTAATGCCCAGCTCTGTCAAGATTTTCAGCAGATTTCTTGTTCTCTTAGTAAGTGTGTGAACTTAGTCATACTGACATCTTAAAGTGACTCACACAATGTGTTTGAAACTGTAGCCAACTCACATTTTTTTTAACACATGCTAAGGTTAAATATTATCCAACATTATAACAAATTTTCCGCATTTAATATTCATCCATAATCTTGATATCATTTGTAGCTTGGTTGCTGGGTGCAAGTACTGGATTTGGGTACAGAGTAATATAATAATAATAATAATAATAATAATAATAATAATAATAATAATAATAATAAATCATTTATTTATTGTTTTTAGTAGTAGTAGTAGTACATACAGTAGAACATGCAAACTCCACACACACAGTGGGAATCGAACCTGGAACTTAGAGGTGCAAGAAGACAGTGCAAACCACTGAGCCTGTAGAATAAAATAACTTAATATACAGTAAACAGGGCTCCAGCCAACCATAAATCTTTAGGGGAATACTATTACTCAAACTATTTAGGAGCCAAATCAAACTTATAGGAGACAAAATAAGAGTATCTCTTTTCATAGCGTAATCAGGTGAACACAAGTAGCCACGCAGATTTAAACTTAGTTAGCTTTGCTTTGCCCGTATTATTTGGTAATGATGACTGAATACTGGTTGAGTACCTGAGAACTTTCACTGCTTGACTCAGTGTCTGACTCAATGGCATCTGATGTAGACGATGCAGGGTTTGTATGTGCGGGGAGTGAGAAAAATAAATTTGGCTGTTTAGGTTTTTTTTTTTCCTGTTAGATGTCAATATTACTTGCCGAACATTAGCTAACTTTGGCTAGCTAACTAGCTAGGTAGCTAAGCTATGTTACACTCATTAGGCAAGTTTCAATTCAATTTTATATGTATTTAGCACATTTAACAATTGTCATTGTGGCAAAGCAGCTTTACACAATCATAAGAATTTTGTATGAATGTGTATGAATCAAAATGATCAGTTTGTTCCTGATGAGCAAGCCGAGGGCGACGACGGCAGCGTTTCAAAAGCTACTGAATACATTTTACACAAGCAGAAAGTTCAACCAAGTGAAATGTGGAATTCCTTTTGTTCTCCTATTGCTTTGCAATTCACTTCACCAGCGTCTTGTCAAGGGTCCGAATACATTCATTGTGGACAGAGCGCGAGACTAATGGAGAGCACATGATCGTACAGCAGGGCTGCGTTCAATAACAAGAGCGCCTGCAAAGTGCTTGAAAGCATACTGTATGACGCTTAAACAGCCTGATGAACTGTCTTACTGTATGTTTGCAAGTGCCCTTGTTGTTGAGCGCAGCCCTGCTGTACTGTCACATGTGCTTCCTGCCACGCAGGCGGAGGCAGATCACTGGATTAAACATCACCACATTTTTTGTTGTCATTGTTGTTGTTGGGACGGTCACTACTGGCGATTGTCAGGATAAAAGTAATCGCGAAATACAAACCTTGACGAGCATTTCAGTCGCCTGGTATAAGGGACATTGTCCTTGTGAATATTGAGAAAAAGGTTTACAAAAGATGAGGACTGCTGGCTTTGAAAAGAAATAAAGAAATCCAATTTGTTGAAAAAGGCGTTTTAATGTGGACACTAAAAACGTCACCCGCTTATAAAAGTTTTTGTACTGAAGGCCAGTTTTATTTGAAGAGATAGCAGGCAATAGAAAGCAAGTGAGGTCTCAGAAGGCATTAGCATTAGCTCCACTTTTCCCTAGTAGCACTGCATACAGCTTCATTGGGAATAAGACCTGACATTTGCCACTGAAGTACCATTGCTTGTTGAACCAAGAAGCTGGCCTTGTCACTTTTAATTTGCAAGTTATCTGTGCTCTTGCGATACGATAGCGAGGCCCTCATTTCGGCCCCAATTAACCCTCATATTCTGGTCACTACTTAAAAATAGATGTGTCATTGACCTGGACCGAATTTCAAAATGGCCTAAATGTAATCTCCATAATACAGATCTGGCTTTAGATACGGTTCTGCATGTCCATGACAGAAACTGAAGAAAGTATATGACCTTCAGTGATGGAAAAAATAATATTGTTTCTGTAACATAATGTATGCATAAAAGGCAAAAAAAGAGACTTATTTAGGATATTTTAACAAGCAAGCATTAGTATTAAAATAGTATATTTAGTATATATAATAATAATATTATATAATAATTATTATTATTATATATTTTCCCCCTACTTTTTACTTACTTTTACTGTGTAAAACTTTAAACATGCATTTAGGGTCTTACAAACAAGATATTTATAATTATAATGTTAGTAATGTTAGCAGAGTCCTGAAGTCGGGTTATCTTTACAGATAACCTATTCAAGTAACCCTATGTCTATGCACAATGCATTTTTCTTTTTCTTGCATTTTTGTATTTTGTCAAATGAAATTGTACCAGAAATATTAAATCTCTAGCTGAGACTAGAGTTCTGCCTTTATGCAAAAATAATAACTATGTAAGTCCTGCATACTGTACATCTCATGTATGAAGTCGAGTGATGTAGCTGAGGCTGAGGAACGATCAGACCCAGAATTCACACCCCATGCTGACCATGCTGTAATTTCAATGTCTGTGGTTTTTCTCCAGAGTGTTCTTAGTTAAAGATATTTTATAGCACTAAATCAAATACAGGCACAATTATACACCGCATTTTACTCCTAATATAGGATATATACAGTATACACAAACTCTAGAGTGGGAATGGGGAAAAATTGTGTAAAAGTACCCAATCACCAGACAGTAAGCTAAAAGGGACAGGACGCTTCGACCATACAGGAGAAGAAGTAGAGGGGAAAGAGCAATAGCCTGGGATTCATAATATGATGGGTCAGCAGGGAGACAAAATGATGTGGACGTGACAGTTCCACATTTAGTAGAAATTTTAAATGTGCCTCCTAGCACAAAGCAGGAAATTTATCATCAGCAGCTCATGAGCAGTGCAACACCAAACTAATGTAAAAGCAAATGGAACGTGACTGCAGCTGCATGTGGTTTATTCCAGTGAAAGCATGACATTATTGCATTGATTTAAATTTTTTTTTTTGCTATTTCGTGTGATATTGTCTTTATCCTGCTGGCTAGTTAATGACCTTGTCTAATATTTAATCTCATCTGGTTCTGTTACAGATCAGCATTTTGGAACGACAAATATTTGACTTTCTTGGTTACCAGTGGGCGCCGATCCTCACGAACTTCATCCACATCATCACGGTGATCCTGGGCCTGTTTGGGACGGTGCAGTTCAGGCCGCGATATGTCACCGGGGTGAGTTTAGACATTATAGAGACATTAATAAGCTTGCTGAACCAAAACAGGCAATATTATTAAAAGCTGTTTCGATTAAACCTGTTATGAAGACACTCAGATCATCTTTTAATAAAACGAAAGCAAGACAGGGGTATCTCAGTGGTTAAGGTGTTGGACTAGTGATCGGAAGGTCCCAGGTTCAAACCCCAGCACCATCAAAATGCCCGTTGGTCTCTTCTGCAAGGCCTTTACCCCCAAATGGATAATAAGATATAAAAAAAAAAGTAAGGGTGTCTGCTAAGTGCTGCAAATGAAAGAAACCAAAACGTTCTATATAACACTGTTATATACTTAAACCATGTTATGACCTCAATAAGTTCTGTAGATTGAAGCTCTTACTGATTTAGTAAATGCACTAAAGTCCATGTGGAAATGTTCCTCATAATCTCCAGCATTCCTCATAATGCCAGAGCAGCACAGGTTCCTCCAGTACATGAGCTTTACTACATGCACTCTGTTATAATTAACGCTAAGTTGATTAAAAGCAACTACAATAACAAAAATGCCATTTGTACCAATATCAGATGCTTTACCCATTTTCAGAGAACAAATCGAAAATGCATCCTGGATGGAGTGCAAGTCTCTTAATGAGCCTTAGATAGCGTTAGATTCCTTACCCTTTCATGCATTGTGTCCACACTCACTCACTCACTCACTGATTCGCTCACTCACTCATTTTATATACAGCCTCGGGACACATACCTGTAGAATATAAGAATAACGTAAAGTAATATAAATAAATAAACATTTCTGTAGCTCTCTAGACTGTAATGATAATTGCTAATTTATCAGGTATCAGTTATTGATAATTCTCAATAATTTCCAACTTTCTACATCCATTTAAATAACAAAATAAGATCAAAATAAAAAATAATAAATAAAAATTATTTTAAAAAATCTACAAAAAATGTAGAAAAAAGCCAGAACATGCTGCAAAAATATGTTTGCCAATAATAGTAATCAATAAAAAATAAATAAATAAATGCAGTCAATATGTAAGACATTTGTTTGTTTATTTGTTTATTAATCAATAAATGTATTTATTTATTTATTTAATTTTGAATCACTGTAAATAAATGTACATTTATGTACGCCTCTAGACTATTCATAATTCTCAATATTATAATGTATTATGTATTACCAGTATAATGTATTAATAATAATAATAGTAATAATAATAATAATAATAATAATCATAATAATAATAATAATGTATCATTTACTATTACTACCGTTTTAGCCTTTTCTATGCATGGACAATCCCTTCACTTTTTAAGAAAAAAATTCATATCACATATTTCGTTTTGAAAAATAGATTTATTTAAGTCGCCTTGCACCTCCATGGTCCGGGTTCATTTCCTGTCTCTGTGTGCATGTTCTCCCCATGCTGGGGGGTTTCCTCTGGGTACTCAGGTTTCCATCCATAGTCCAAAGACCTCCAGATTAGGATAATTAGCATTCCCAAATTGCCTGTCGAGTGTGTGTGTGTGTATGCGTCTGTGCTTTGCGATGGATTGGTACAAGGTTGTCCAGGGTGCACCCTGCCCCATGCCCTGAGTCTCCTGGGATAGGCTCCAGGCCCACTCTGAATACAGGATAAAGTGATATATACTGTAGATGATGAGTGAGAGTGAATGAGATTTACTTAAAAAAAAAAAATAGAAAGAATTTGAGTTGTATGTTTAAAGATAATTTCTGCACTAAAGAGTTAAACAAGTGCCGGTTGGTGGTAGGTGTCATTACATTATGATATTCCTGAAATATAAAAGAAAAAAGTTTTCAACTCATTGTAATGTATGCTGTTAGAAACAGGATCTCATTATGGGTCCACTGGATAATTATGCATTCCTAGCTTCCTAAAAGGGTTCTGCTTGAAACCTTTTCTGATAAGAAAACTTATTTAGAACTTTTAAAGTTTCCCCATTACATCCCTTAAGCGCAAAGGGTCAATTATTTTTAAAAGTATACTCTTGATTTATAACTTTGGACTTACAGAACTCATCCTACCTTTTAACAACAACAAAAAAAAGAAGAAGCTCCATTTCTGTTTTTGTACGTGCTCATGTCCTGCATGTGAGTGTTATGCTGCTGAAGCGGCCCGGCTGCTGACGGTATCCGATGGCACATCGCCGACGACGATCGTTCATTTTCAGCAGGATGGGTATCAAAGTCCTGATAATGTGCGATGTGTGATGTCGGCCTGAAATTAAGCCCCTTGTTATGACAGCATGTCAGTAACATGAGGTAATCCAAGCTTTTTTAAATATTTTTTTTCCCTTTTTTTCACACAAACTGTGCACTGCTGCGAGATATCGATGTTCTGAAGGACAAGGTTATCAGACTTAGACTCTGTCAGCTTACCAATATAAAGCAGATTTCATTTTCTGCCTCCAGCCTGTATAGTTCAGAAGCAATGCGTGTATTTCCTCTGTTTAACATCCTGACTATAGGGTCTGATCATGAAATAGTCTGAAGGTGTTCTGTGATAAGGAAATCTGAATTAGTTTTACTGTTATTGGGTTTGGGAATCAATGTCACATCACGCCGTAGCCCATATCTCCGAGACCTTGCTTCCTTTATTTTTTTCTCCACGAAAAAGAATTTGTATTGGCTTTTTTCAACAGTTATCGAACTGACACTGAATAAAAAAATAAAAAAATAAACCTTTTGTTTGTTGTCACTAGACAGTTGTAATCACGTGTACGGGTACAGTGTTGTGGGTTTCCGTCAAGTAATTGTCATGATATTATCAATACACCTAAAAAAAAAAAAAAGTCTGGTGCCTTAAAAGAATTTGGAAAACAATCTTGCAGTTTCCTCGCCAAATATTACCTAGTGACTTGCAAAAACATATTAGTGAGAAATTCAGCATTGAAACTGTGAAGGCATTGGTGCAAGATTTCAGAACACTTGGTGACACAGTGGCTTCGAATTGGATCAGCTAGTTTACATTTAGGCATTCATACATTACGGCTAATCCAGAGCGATTTACCTTAAGTGCTTTGTAGTTTCCATCCCTGGATAGATGCTTCCACTGGGTTACTAACTAAGTACCGTCAGTCAAACACTGTTGGGAAGGTGGAGGAGATTAACGCAAGTACTGAAGAAACAGATACGTCTTAAGTCGTCGTTGAAAGACTCAGCTGTACGGACATCGAGAGGAAATTCATTCCACCACTTAGGTGCAAGAACAGAAATAAGTCTACAGTAGATGAAGGTCTTCCTCCATCCCTGAGAGATGGTTGGACCAACCGAGCAGTGCTGGAGAATCAGAGGGAACGTAATGCGTTGCGAGGTGTGATCAGAGCTCTAGAGCTAGTTAGTACTATACGAGATGGCAAAGGCACAGGCGAGAACTTTGAAAGCTCTGGAACCCGACCCGATCAGAATAAAGGATGGATTCAGAGCTGCTACGTTATTGGTGTTTTCCCCTTTAAACCAGGTTACACACTATCTGGGTTATCAAAGTGTAACTTTTTCACACCGTTCGCCTCCTGGTCCTGAGAGCAACTCCAATTCGAAAGGAATAAAAGCGATTCTTTGTTCAGCCTGCACCTTTTTCACATTGCGTTTGAAATATAACCAGGCTGCCTGAAAAATCATTCAGGACCTCAGGACCTTCTCCAGATGAGCCTCCTTCATGTGAATGTGAAATATCAAGCTGTTTTAATTGAAGTCAATGGTTCAGCTCAGCTTTTCTCCCATCGTAAGATCTGTGGGAGGCTGTTTATTATCTGGCCTTGCGTGGAAGCTGCGGTTTCAATATGTTAATTGTGCTCGGTTTGGATACGAATTTGTGACACCCTCTACTCCAACACCCCCCCCCTTCCCCCCACCCCAGGCCCTTTTAGCCCAGGTATCGTAGCTCCCCCAGTGCGAAGTGTAAATGAGAAAACACTTTTCTGCACCTGAGACCTTTCGAAGGCCATCGCCAATAAAATCCAAGCTTAGTCCGGTGCACTACGGCGGGCGCTCTAAAGCCGCACGGCATCCATCTCATTCATGTTCTCAAGGTTTGCTGGGATTGATTTGCTGTTACTACTGCACGCTATGTTGAGGAAAAGATGTTTGGAGTTGGTTTTAAATTCTCTAAATTCCCTCAACATCTTCTAATTCCTTCAATAACTGAGCGGCGGGAAACACCTTAGATGAATGCCAGTTTAGAGAACAACACCTGTCTTGCGCTCTGAGCTGTTTCAGTCCAAATTGATTGCAAATAAAATGTTTGCAGATTTTGGCTCAGCGTCTCACAGGCAGGTAGATTTTCCATTTCGGTCACATCGTTTATGTATGATTTGATCTAAAGAGGACACCCGTCTTAACACTAAAGCCAATGCAACTGTCTGCTGCTGTTCCAACAGCTCTACTCAGTCAGCACTTTCTTATTTCCTCTTCGAGGACGCGCTGCTTAACATCCTGGGAATTTTAGTTTTTTTGTTTGCTCTAGTGATGACGTTGCAGGCACATTAGAATCATTGTGTCTGATTCATATCGTGCAGTTGTATGAGCGTCAGCATGTTCAGCAGAGAACACGTGTGCTCTACACACTCCTACACTCACTCCTACGAGGCTGCTCGGTTTTAGCGAGGAGAAGGCAGATCTCGGATCTGTGAAGGACGGGTTTAAGGTGCACGGATTAGAAAATTAATTACAGAACTAGCATCCTACTCATGCTTTCCTAAAACAATGATTCACTTATTTTGTAGGAACACCAGCTTGATCTGGCTTGTTAACGTTCCGGGTTTGTGCTGAAGTCTTATTAGGATTCGTTTAATGTGAGAATGCAATATTTCTGCGATTTTAACCATGACCAAACCCATCATGTGAGTAGTTTGTGAGTACATACAGTTCGCTTTGTTTAAGATGATGCAAGATTTTACTTTCTATATAATGAATTAAAAATAAATATGTAAAAAATGTACTACATCCTGTATGATTTGACATGCTGGTAAAAATTCCTCTATTTCCAGTGGATTTGCACTTTTGTTCCGTCAGTATAAAGATACTCCAGATACAAAAAATGGCTTAAGTTTAAAAAATGCAAAACGATAAAATATAGCTAGAAAGAAAATCATAGGTGGGGGTGAGCAAGTGAGTACTTCCATGAGGAGTACTTGCGTACGGTACTTCCATGAGGTGCGTGATTTAATGCTGTTTAATTGATCTTTTCTTGGTCGATTCAAATTAGCATGCAATGTTGGAATAAAGAAATGCATGACTGACAGGTTAGAGGAAACATTATGCAGTTTTAGAATATCTCAAACATTAACATTTAACAAATGGTAAGCTCCTTGCAGACGCAAATCATATTGTGAGCCCTGACTGCTTCTATAGTGGTGATCATGTCCTTTACCCTTTTTTTTTTTTTACTTGTCTAGTGCATTTGGCTAGCATGTGCTTTGGTAAAAAAAAAAAAAAAAAAGATATAGTTCTTATAACGCCCAGAGTGAATGAGTGCAGTTGCCATTTGTCATTAATTAGATGTGCTATTACACTTACTGTATATAGTTATGTGTACTTGCTGATATCCAGGGGTCTCCAGTAAGTGCAATAAAAGTAGGTTTTATTCAAGTAAAACTTCCTCCTGAAGGTACCTCGAGCACACAACTTTGGTTTTATCCAAACTTTCATCTAGAAGCTTTTTATAAAGAAACTTGCCGTTCAGCACACCTGGTGATGTTTCTTCAGTCGTCTTATTATCCGTGTTAAACGTGCACACACAGCCGGGTAACTGCGCTGTGATTATGGAAAGCCATTCGGGTGAAAATTGGTCATACGTTTAATTTGTGTTTAAAAATAAGTAAATAAAAGCATTAACATTTCTAGATTAAATCAACTTAATATAGAGAGCCCTAATTTGTACACTAGTGAAATTCTAATTCAAACTGAATTCGTCACATACACAGGCGTACACAGTACGATATGCAGTGGAATGCTTATACGACTGCTGATGACCTCGAGATTTCAAAAAGAAAGTTTCAGTATGAAATAAGAGAAATAAGAGAATTTACAAATTAGAAATATAAGACAAATATGTCAAACTTTAGCTGTAAAGGATTTTTAAATGTACATTATGCACAAGCAATAAAAATGATGAAAATAAAATAGTAGAATAAAAATAGAATTATAAAAAATATATAATATAAATATAATAAAATGTAAGACAGTACAAGAGTTGAAATGTAATGTAGTGTAGTGTAGAACCGTGTCCAGTTAAGGGAAAGAATTAGCCTGCATTCATGTCAAGGTCATGTGACCTGCTAATGATAAAGTGCATTTGTAAGCCATACACAAGTGTGCACAATAAAGCTCAGAACAATCATATTTATTATAAAGAAGTGTATGTAGGATGCATATATCAATGCTTTCTTCATAAAAACACACCTACATCTGTGATGTCTACATTTCTGAATCGATCGTAATTACTACATGTCCTCCAGCAACATTTTCTAGGAATCCTATCCGTACTGAATAGTACAGTGTGTTTATTGTGTTTGTGCTTTCTTTTTCCTTCCAGTATGCGGTCTGGCTGGTGCTCTGGATCACCTGGAACGTCTTTGTCATCTGCTTTTACCTGGAAGTGGGTGACCTTTCCAAGGTAATGGATCTTTCCTCGGATTGGAACACAAGCCTGCTGTTTATTTCCAGATAAAGATATATTTCCCAGATAAGACAGAACAATCTTGCAGGATGTCTTCGGGTTTGCTTCCGTCACATATTTCATGAGTCGTTAGCTGTAACATCTTTGACCCTCTGAAAGATTTCCAACAGACAAGGTCACTAGGGAGAGCAAAATCCAGACTGGTTTATTGTAGGCTTTCTTCTTTAAGAAGGAGATGCAAATATTATTTAAGAAACCATATTGCTTTCTCTCCAGTGTTTTTATTTCAAACGGATACATTATTCCATATTCCCTCATCTGCTCAGATATGTAGGGGAACAAATGTGCATGATTAAAATGTCAAAATGTCAGATATTGTGCCCAATTAAACGGCAAACCAGGCATGTAAGTTGATTTTCAGATCCATCGAGCACTTCACGTAGTACATTTTCATTTTCCAAGTCGTGCCGGTTCGCCTCAAGCGAGCGAGACACCTTCAAATCTTATTTTGCTTCCTCGTGTAATGCTTGCTCCTTATCATCTCTGCAAATGACAGCCTTTGAACAGAACTCGAACTCAAACTCCCCGAGAGCCTCCTTCCCAAACGTTCATTACTCCAGGACAGATATCGCTGCTGCTTTCAAGGTCATGTGTGTTACACACTTCATCTGAACTAGCGTATGATCTTAAATGGCAATCTGGTTCTTCATCATTGGAGATGCTGGAGATATAAAAACCCACGAATGCAAGAGTGATGCTTGGTGATGTTTGGTTTTCTGTCAGTCATGCAGCAGATCAGGACAACCGAGCGAAGGAGGATAATTGTCAGAAATGGATGATGGTGATGATGATGATGATGATGATGATGATGATGAGAGTCTGGGTTACCCGACAGCACAGCACTGTATTCTTAATGAAGAGAAATGGACCATAGCACTCAGTAGTAGCGGGGTTGTATTTTTTTTCCTCAGCTGCGGATCTTCACTGGAGATTGATTACCGGATCATTAAATCACACCGTCGGGTGCTAGTCAATCTGAGCTTCACGTCGGTCTGGCACTACTGTATAATCTCATCACTGATCTCGTATTGCACATGACGTTATATCAGACTCTGCTTTGCAGTACCGTCGCTTTTAAAACGTTAAAAACGTCTTTACACAACCGTCTCCTTATTTGCCTCGAAATTCACAGAAAGATAAAACATGATTATCTGACAGAAAAAGTTCCGAACTTTTCTCTGAGTGAAAGATCCCATCTGCTATGTCAGTATTTTTTTTTTCCTGCATAAATCATCCTGCTGAGTTCTTTACTGGTTCTGTTTTTCTATTTCTTCTATTTAATGTGAAAGGTGCATCGATTCCCATCTCTGTGTGCATGGATTACTCCGGGTACTCCGGTTTCCTCCCACAGTCCAAAGACATGCAGATTAGCCTAATTGTCGTTCCCAAATTGCCTGTAGTGTGTGAATGAGTGTGTGAGTGAGTGTACATGTGTGTGCCCTGCGATGGATTGACACTGTGTCCAGGGTGTACCCCGCCTTGTGCCCTAAGCCTCCTGGGATAGGCTCCAGGCACCCCGATGACCATGAATACAGTATAAAGCGGTATAGAAGATGAGTGAGTGAGTGAGTGAGTGAGTGTCTATAGGCATGGGCGGCACGATGGCGTAGTGGGTAGAACAGTGGTTTTCACATGATGTATTTGTATTCCGATTGGCCTATTATTCTTATTATTAATGTAATATTAGGATTCATAAATGAAGCTATTGTGTTTTGGCTATAATTTCTATTTTAATCCTAATCCATGTAATAAGATATTCTTGCCAATTCTTAAAAACTGAAAAATAGTCCCGTTCAATCTGATTGAAATCATACCAATTAGAGATTCCTTCTTAACTGAAGGAATGTGTGTGTTTACATGCTCAAAGCATTCAATCAGAATGTAAAATAATTTTCTCCATCTGTGAGGTCAGGAAATTTGCCTCGTCACCTACTGTTACCCCCATGTTGGGGGGTAAAACCAATTCAGAAGATTGTTTTTCTGAGTTTTCAAGCTCAGCTGTTTGTCGTCATCGTGGAAGAATCTGCCTCCGGCCAAACCACCAGTTAATTCCATAAATAATCAGAAAAACTGTCCGTTGGAACATGCCTTCTCATCCCAGTTATCACAATCTTGCTAGCTTAGCTTCAGCTTAGCTAAACTTTGAAATTTAAAGGGGGCTACCATTGATTTATATGCTGACATTACTGCATTTGATTGAACTTTGTTAACCAAACCCTACACGCTGTCCAATGTTAACTCTAAGATTTCTTGTTAAAAGTACTAAAACTACAGTGATTCCAGTTAGCTGGTTGGCTAAGGTGATGCATAGCAGACAGCTAGCAGTTTGACACCTGCAATGCGGCTGTCACTCAAATCAGCCACACTCCTAATTATGCATAATTGTATGGCTTAATGTAATTTAACTGATGCATTATATATTTTTTTAAATAACCCCCTGTACAGTTGTCATCATGGGAAATCTAACTATGGAGACTGAAACTAGTCTTTGTACCAGGCTGCAACCATGTCTGTTTCTGGAATTTAACATTTATCTCCATGGTCCGGATCCAATTCCCCCTCAGGCCTGTGTTCAAGAAGTTTGCATGTTCTTCCTGTGCTAGGTGGGTTTCCTCCGTGTATTCCAGTTTCCTCCCACAGTCTAAACAAATACAGATTAAGCTAATTGGCATTCCCAAATTGCCAGTCGTGTGTGAATGAACGTGTGGTTGTGTGTGCTCAGTGATGGATTGGACGGATACCCCGTCCAGGAGCCCTCCTGTGACTTTGAATACAGACTAAAATGGTATCGACGATGATGCTGACTCCATTGGGGATTGACTCACATTTGGCATCATTTGAAGAACTGCATGTTTTGGCACTCCCAGAACAGAACTAGAGGCTGTCCCTTATGATTTATTCCAACAATAGAGAAATGACCAAATCAAGTCACTACATGGCTAGTATTTACCTGTGAATGGCGTGTGGGCGTGTCCTGCCTCAGGTCATTATCAGTGACAGAAATTCTGTGCCTCTCCTTGGTTTCACATGGATTACATAAACTGAGAATGTTCGTTTTTGAATATGGGACTTGCATCATTTAAAAGTAGACCCTTTTAGCTTTCTATAGATATGTTTCTCATGTCGGTGTGCAGAGTTCGCGGTGTTTCAGTTCGTTTTAGTGACTCAAAAATATTTTCGCGGCTGAAAGCGTACCCTGTTCATTTCCTTTATTTCACAAAAGCACACTGTTTTGTGGATATTGTGAGTTTACATGAATAAACGTAGACCCTTTACAGATTCAAACGATGTACTACACTCATGTGTATGATCAAAAATGAAGGAGCATTTTAAGTTCTTTTTACGGTTACCAGAAAAAAATGCAAGTTTTGCCTCCGGCGGAAATGCCGATTCGGAAGGGTTAAAGGTTTACACCACCCATCTCATTTCTACTTAAATTTGTACTGATCGGGGTGGATCAGGTCAGAGTGTTCCATCTGTTTTCACATGATGCATTTGTATTATGATTGGCCTATTATTTTTAGTATTAATGTAATATTAGGGTTCATGAAGCTATTGTGTTTTGACTATTATTTCTTTTTTAGTCCTAATCCATGTAATAAGATATTCTTGACTATTCTTACAAGCTGAAATAGTCTTGCGCAGACAGAACCTTACTTTACGTAGTAGTAATTTTACCAAAAAAAAAGCATGTGAAACATTTGAAAGTTAGCATTAAGCTTCACACCCGCCCCCCCCCCCTCATACTGATTGAAAATTCCTACCAATCAGACTGAAGCAGGTCAAACTGTTCCGATTAAAGGGTTTACATGATGTATTTGTATTCTGATTGGCCTTTTATTCTGTAATATTAAGGGTCATGTAAATGAAGCTATTGTGTTTTGCCTATAATTTGTATAATCCTTTTTAATCATAATTCATTTAACAAGATATTCTTGCATTATTATTGTTAAAAGCTGAAAAAATAGTAATTTGTGGGCAGAGCATTACCTGAAGTAGAACATTTACCAAATAAGTATGGAAACAATTTGGAAGTTAGTATTAAGATTTACATTGAATGTCAGTTGCTTTGTTTAAGAATAACAAATAATGCGTTTCAGCATTAATAAGCCCTAAGTAGTGGTACCATGGTAACAAATCAAGTGCATTAATTGATGTTTGTTTAAATGTTAATGAAATACTGTACACCTGCATTAATGGTTTATTTAATCCAGGAGTTTAAAAAAGTCTTCATGAACAACATACTGTACTGTAAAGTCGATGATTATCTGACAGAAAAAGGAAGGTTGTGTTATTATTGGAAAGGTTGCGTTAATATCAAACACACCTTTTAAACCATGGTAATTAAGTGATTGTTTGAGTCACTCTTTGTTGGTTTATTTGACTCACTCCAATGATATGAACATGGTTAATAGTTAATGAATTAAATTAAAAAGCAAACAAACAGAATAATAAAAACAAGTTATTGTTTGATAGAGAAATAGACCATACTTGAGCTGTCTTTGAGAATGTTTATGTAAGGGTTTTTTATTTTTATTTTTATTGATGTCTTCAATAACAGCACATGGCCAGTGGAGTTTCACCAGTTTACAGTAACATTTATTTTTTATGTTTTATGTTATTTATTATAACATTTATAAGTAGTTAGCCCTGTTGCCTTGCACCTCCAGGGTCCGGGTTCAATTCCCACCTCGGGCCTGTGTTCTTCCCATACTTTGTGGGTTTACTCCGGGTACTCCGGTTTCCTTCCACAGTCTAAACGCATGCAGATTAGACTAATTGGAGTTTCCAAATTGCCTGTAGTATATGAATTTGTTTGTGCCCTACAATGGATCGTGTCCATCCAGTGTGTACCCCGCCTTGTGCCCTAAATCTCCTGGGATAGGCTCCCATGACCCTGTATACAGGATAAAGCAGTATAGACGATGAATGCTTTATTCCTATCCTAAATGACCTCAAGCATGAGAAATCTTTCTAAGATGCATGGATTACTTCTTGTCAAGAAATGACTGAGATAACCCATACTGCTGATTTCCTAAAATAGTAAAGAATTATTATTTGAAAGACTAAACAGTTGTGTAAGGTCTCAGGGCCGAACAGCATGTGATTATGTAATGGTCTGTAGAAAACATATATATTTGTCAGCTTATGTGTTTAATTTCATTTTTGGAAAGCAGAAAGACGTTAGGCGGCACGGTGGCTTAGAGGTTAGCACTGTCAGCTCGCACCTCCAGGGTTGGAGGCTTGGCTTTTGGCTTTGATCAGTCTGTGTGGAGTTTGTTTTCCATGTGCTTGGTGGGTTTCCTCGCACATGCCAAAAACATGCAGTGTAGCCTGATTTGCATTTGCATGTGTGTGCTTGTGCCCTGTGATGTGTTGGCACCCCATCCAGGATGTACCCTGCCTTGTACCCTGTATATTCACTGGTATACTGTAGGATGTGTACACCGTGTTTGACACTGAAAGCCATACATACTGTATAGAGGTACAATTCTTGAATAACTATTCACTGTTAAGATTGCATTAAGAGTATTTTTAATATGCTTGCAAACATGCATGATCAGGCTCTTATCAGAAGTCTACAGTTTTGTCGTACAGCTGTGGCACGACGCTCTTCAAGAATCCAGACCGAGTCAAAACAGTTCTCTCCCAGAGCTCTCGCCATTCGCTGTGGTCCTGTTAGATTGGAATTTTATTTATTTATTTATTTATTTTTAATCTTTGAAGCTTTTCCTCCAGTGTGCTGGCAGGCTGTCAGTGCTACAGCATGGAGGAGCGAGAGAGAGCGAAAAAAAGCTTCCTTCTGCACCGCTCAAAAGCTCCTGTGCTGCTTTTAGAGAAGCCTTGCATCTTCTCTTCCCACAAGTGATCTTGTCAATCATTTCTCCGCAGGGAACGAAAATTGCTTGTATTTCATCCTGTGTTCGAATCGTGAAAGACATTCAGTTCTGTTTTAATTTCGCAATATCAGTTAGGGTGATTTATTTCTTTGTACCGGTTGCAGCTCAGTGCAGTGCATTTAACACGGAAATGAATTTGTCACTCTTTGATGGCGAACGCCATCGGTTTAGATCACCGGAGGAAATAAAATTAAGATAAATAGCTAAGAAATCCTAATCTCACTCGGTGCGAGCTGAAACATGCTCCGTCTCTCGCGTGAAGGCGACATGTTGCCATGTGTGCCAAGGGCAGAAAGCAGTAAGAGTGACCGAATTGACACAAATACAGTTTTGCTCCTTGGGAAGAAAAGAAAAAAAAAATCCAATCTGCTGTTTGCCATTGCAGGTCAATCTAATTTGTACTTGCAGAAAAAGGTAATATCAGCTGTCTTCCTCACAACATGGATGATGAGTCTCGATACACCATGTCTTCATACAGCGCACACGCACACACACACGCACACACATATCTTCTGTATTGGAGCACGACAGTACATCTTCTGTTTGTGTTTAAATATTAAAGTGGTTACTGCCAGTTCTTGGCCTCGAGTTGCATCTTTATGTTTGGAACAGCATGAAAATGCCTTTACTGGAGAAAGAGACCATGAGCAGAAGTGGCAGAAGTAGACACAGGAAAGTGTGTGTGAGTAAGAAGGACAGAGATAGCGAGATGGCGAGAGAGAGAGAGAAGCAAGTAAATAACACAACTTTTAGTGTGTGTGTGTGTGTGTGTGTGTAAATTCAGGCAAATTGGCAGGAATAAGAGCTGTTCACTGCGGCCAGAACACGAGACATTAACCAGCAGCTTAGCTGTGCCTAAGAACACAACTGCTGTCCCTCAAGGATACGTGATCTTCTGTTCCCTTCTCCATTTCTGGTCCTTAATTCCATATCTCAGCACAAATAGTTTTCCTTGTAAAACATTCCATTCAAGAGAATCCACTTGATATCAGTCGACCACATGGAGCACACAGATATAAAGACAAGGCAACACTGACTGTTTTTCATATTCTTATTTTAGACTTTTTATTTCTCCTCCGTTGCACTAACATCAAAATATTCAGTTAAGTTTTTAAGTAAAAAAAAAAACACGAGGCATTCTGGCTTAGTGGTTAACACTGTCACATCCCACCTGCAGGGCTGAGGGTTTGAATTTCGACTCCTGTCTGTGTGCGTAGAGTTTCCATGTCTCTCATGCATAGTGGGTCTTCTTACGAGTGTATGAGTATGCGTGCTTGTGCCTGGCGATGAGTTAGCACCGCCCCCGTCCAGCATCCTAAGTTCCTTAAGATAAGCTTCACCCCCTGATAGAAAAATAATAATATAAAACAAGGTGTAAGAGATCCTTTTAGTTTATGAATCTGCACATTCTACAAGTTCAGCCGTGTTCATGTCAAACCGTGACTCATGATGAAAAAAGGTGTAAAACTGTTTGACATTTACAGGAGACTGACTAACTTACAGAAGTCACTGTACCCTGATGAGACTCTTAGAATAGTTGAATTTGAATGATCCAATTCCTCCCTGTCACTAGGGGGCTCCCACATAAGGATACTACTGCCACTCAGTCGGGAGGGCCGAAGACTATTACGTGTTTCCTCCGAACTACGTGACGCCAGCCGAACGTATCTTTCCGAACTGCACGCTCAAGCCCCGTTGGGGGCGGATTAAAACACACTCAGAGGATCCACTCCTTCCGCTTGCGTGAGCTCACAGATGCCCCTGATTGGCTGTAGAGCCGTGATTAATGTGGGAGCACTAAGTACCTCCCATCACTCCCCTCTGAGAGAGCTCGGCCAATCAGCTCTCTCTAGACCTCCGGCTGCGAGAGGTTACAGCATCACCCGGGAATCAAACTCGTGATCTCCGGATGATACGGCGAGCACTTTACCACTGCAACACTCGGAGATGCAAAAGTTTTAAAGAAGGCCATACAGTGCTTCTGTGAATTATGATCCTGGCCGACTTATTCCCGTGAACATTCAGAGAGTGGAATGCCTGAAGCTTGAAATTTGATGAATACTGTATCTTGTCGCCAACTTGTTGAAGAGACACATCTGTCTGTGTGAACTGTACACATAATCGTTCACCAACACCACTTGCACATTACAGGATCTCGCTCCAAGCCATTTCTACATGTTTGAGCCATTAAAGGAGTTCCTGAGAGGCCAGAGTTTCAAATGTGAAGCAGGAAGTCCGATCATGGCTCCAGTGTACTGAAAAAATTTTCTACCTTGATGGTATCCAAGCACTAGTGAAACACTGGTATGAGTGCATTAATGTAGCAGGGGATTATATAGAGAAATAAAGTGAATTTTTACTCTCATGACTGTATCCTGTTATTATGCACTGTCAACAGTCCCAGTTTGACATGAACGACCCTTGTAAGAACTGCTGCTGTAATCCTTTCAACACACTGTACTGTTTATCCTTACTGTTTTATACCTGTACTTTAACGATTCATGATCACACTCTCCGGTGTCTACCCGAGTTCCTTTTTAACTCTGGTTCCCCTCAAGGTTTCGTTCTCATGTTGTCTTGGGAAGATCCTTCTGGCTTGCTTATTAGAGATCTACATCTATATTTGGATTTCTCTCGTATGAAAGTGTTCTCCAGATACTGTAGCTGTAGAAATGCTACCTTCTGGACACCTTACTATACATTGTGCATGAGCGTGAGCAGCTTTTGATTCTTTTATCTAATATTCCTGACAAATTGAGAGCCATGGCAAGCCCGGGTTTAATTTTAAACTCTGTTTCATTTGACAGGTTATCAATGAGTTTGATTGATGTATTATTACAAGATACACACATATTCCTTTTTGATACCTTTGCATCATTCTTTTTTACACTTAATTAAACATAGATTATAGAGTCATCTACAGTACATAGACATGCTAATAAAACATGGCATAGTTGAACTTTTACTGCAACATGTCAATCAAAGTAATCATTAATGTAACTTACATATACATACAGTATCAACACAAAGTCATAATCGATGCTAATAATAGAAAATGCTTGCTGAAAACTGCCTGGGTGTTTTTGGAGGAACACCATCATTTATAATTCACTTACAATGATCTGAGTCACAATGATCTGACACACTTCATGTTGAACAGCTACTGGAAGTTAACTCCACCCCTGTTGATGACCATCCCTCAAACATAACAATAGCGGTGGCCATGTTCTTTACTAGCCTTAGCATGTTTTTGATAGTTATTGATTGGTACAGTATACAAGTTACAGTAGTTGCGACCGAATGATCTGGTTGGATGGGATGCATTCCATGAGTGCTGATATAGAGCATAACAGCACTGGGACATTTAACTAGATGTGTCATTCTGCATTGTTGTGTTATAACAATTGTTAATTACACTAAATGTTGGTCGTATCATGGGTGAAAGTAGGTTGATATACAGTAGTCTGTAGTACTGGAAAGCACATTGTGTCCTTGGTAATTGCTTCATTCTGAATTGCCTTTGAACCGTCCATTTTGTCGTGTTCCCGGCTAATGCAAGCTACCGTACAAAGCTACCTAGCTTTTAGCACAAGGCTGAAGTCCAATTCCCTCTCTAACCCCTGATCAAGATGAGTGGTGAGTGGAACAAGGGATTGTACACCCTACATACAGTACACACTATATTTCCATTTAACACTATTTATTATTTAAACCCTGAAGCTATAGAAGTTAGCTGACATTAGAAGTTGATATTAAATTAGCTGAAATATTTATAATAATAAGTTAATCTAATACGTTTCTTAGGACTGTCCATCACCTCCATGGTTTATTCTCCTCACCTTTTGTCTGCATACTGTAGTACCAGTAAGAATTTAAAACTACTTTTACTCGTCAATCACACTATCCGTCGGTCACCAGCTCCACCAGTCGTGGTTAGTTTTTTTCCCCCAGTAGCGAATGGATATGTGTTGGTGGAGCAAAATAACTGGTTAAATAAATTAATATATCATAATCTGGTAATAATAAATGGTGTTTGTGCAACTGATGCATAAAAAATAATATCACACTCAAGGTTGTGCTGTTGTGCTTATATATCAGTATGGCTATCACAGGTGTACGGATATTTAGTACAATACCACTCCATCTCGTGTGATATTGCTTAATTAGCTTCTGACATCAATTTTAAGAAGAAAACAATCTACTTTTTGTAACATAATGATTCTGTTTCATTTCATTTGATTTAATTTCATTGTTTTTGTTTCATTGCATCCGTTATTAAAAAAAAAAAAGTGAAGTGCGTTTGTGGAGTGCCGCTGACTCACACCTGCACTATTTAGGTCTTGTTCGCTGATGAACCTCAGCCCCCTCGACTGCTGTGTAAAATGAATGGAGGCTTCATTTGCCGTGTTTTGTGTGGCTTTTGTGTTTTTGTGTTTCAGCAATTGCACCGCATCCCTTTCGAGCGTGTAATTAGATTGATGGATTCGATTCGGTTGAAATGATGTCTTCAATGTCCTGTTACTGTAATTGCTGTAATTCCTGATCTCCAGGGCTCTGTGAAATGGATGTCATTGTTACAAAATTGCGGCAGTAAATGTGCAATGAAAATACATCAAGCATCAAGCAGTGTGCAAATCCAACCGTCATTACTTAAGGCTAGTTAAGATGTATTGTTAGGAGTGGATGTTTTAAGGGGATTCGCTTATGATTTACAAGTGACTGGAGTTTTAATTTTTAATTTTTTTTAGCTGAAGTCCCAGTACTTCCAGAGAGCCACTTTATACAGTAGATTCTCCACTGGCGACATTACAATGAAGAGCTGTATATTTTTTTAGGATTTTTTTTATATGTATAATCTAGCAAATGTCAACCTAAAACTCCATCTAGTGCACATGGTGCTCGGCGAGATATTCAGACTCTGATTTCCTCCAGCTTAACAAGCCTTGGCGAGTTTCCAGTGTATTCTGGGAACCGGTCCAATTTTACAAAAAAGGGTTAGCAGGCAGTTTGAAACGACTGATATTATTAAAGCACTATGATTTCTGAAATTTGAAGAACATGGACTGAATCACAGCAAATCAGACACAAGAACAGATTTCATGTCTAAATTAAGTCTGTTCTTATGTCTCATTCTTTTTTTTTTTTTGTAGATTTTTGAGAGATATTGCAGATATCCTGCTTCTAGTCTTCTCGATATCTAATATCTCAACCTTAGCATGCGAAAATGTCTTGGATAAAGGCTAATGAATCTAATATTTTTCATTATGGCATTACAATAAAGTGGATATATATTAAGTTCATTTAATCATATTAAGTTAAAATGGCCCAATGATGATTAAATTCAAAGGTGATTCACTTTGCAGATAACTGTGCATGTGTCGTTCATGTATTACAATTAGGAAAAGGCTATAAACATGCATAATGAATTTTATATATTATCATAATATTATGTAGAGCTGCGAATCTTTGATAGACTCAGTTTGAATCTATTCAAATCAATAACACTAAAGTTTATTGTCTGGTCTGTTTCAAGTAGATACTGTATATTTCTGAAGTATTAAAAATAACTAACAAACTTTTCTAATAAACACAGAAAGATGGTTTTAATATATTAAGCTGAATGTTTAATATATGTGGGGGATTGATTCAGTGATTTATCACTATTCTTTTGTTTGCCAATTCATTTATCGCCACACTGACTCCAAAATAAAAACTTTTTAACATTTAATTTATATATCTTCAGTGGAACTTTGGATTGCGAGTGTTCCACAAGACGAGCAAAAAATTAAAATAAATTTAGTCTTGATAAATGAGCGAATCCTTACCATTACCATCACTACTGCCATCTAGTGGAAAGGTGGGTTTATTGTTCACCTATCCACTAGATGGCAGTAGTGAGTAATGGTAAGGATTCGCTCGTTTATCAAGACTAAATTTATTTTAATTTTTTGCTTGTCTTGCGGAACACTCGCAGAGAACTGAGTGTGCGAAGCAGAGAGCATGTGTGTTATTAGTTTTTGTTTTAACTATTTTATGCCTTTTTGTTGTTGTCAATAAAGGCAGAGGTTACAAAACTGTCATCTCTTCGTTTTTCAAAGGTAAACTGCAGTTTAATTTGTTTAATTTTTACCTGTGCATTAATTTTGCATTAGTTATTTTTATATGAATATATATTTTTTGAGTTTTCATTATTTCTTATAGGGAAATTCACTTTGATATACAAGTGTTTTGATATACAAGTATGATTCCGGAACGAATTATGCTCGCAGTCCAAGGTTCCACTGTATTTCCTTTTGAGTCGTAAAAATGAAGCAGTTCCTGTATAGTTCTACAGGTGGCATGCTATTCAAAAGCATAAAATATTCAAACCTATGTAGGCAGCACAGCATCTTATATTATTATTAAAATTGTAACACAGGCTGAAAAATTACTATCAAACCAGAATATTTGTAAAATTATTAATTGCAATACAAATCGAATCAGTAAATTGGTATCAAGATAATACCGTATCAGGTGCTCCATTGTCATTCCTATGCCTATTGTTTGAATGTCATGTCTACAAAGAGATATTCTTTTTTCTTTCAGTCCACACTGCAATCAGATAGATAGGTAATGAAAGTGTGTATTGATTCTGAATCAAAAACTCACCCAGTTGACACTGTTGATTAATTGTATTGACCAAAAAAATAATAATAATAAAATGAAAAAAAAATAGAGAGAGAGAGAGAGTAAGTTGCATTATAGATTAATCCGTGCAGGTCCAATATTACGATCATAAATATGAGATCAGTTCACCTTTATTCATGATCATTTCACCCGCTGATATCTCCTTTTCTACTAGAGAAGACATGGCGTTCAATGTAGTTGTGCTCAACAAACAGGTGCAATCCATTCCTTTGCACGCGTCCTTAAAACTTTTTGCTTAGTTTTTCTGCCCTTAGAAGTTCCCATTTGTCATATGGATATTTTTGTGTGGGTGCAGAAAGTGATATTGCTGTTAAAGCCAGAAACTCAATCTATAAAAGTCGGTTGCTCAAGGTTTATCTTTGCCCTTTACTACGAAGGAGGCTTAAAATGCATCTCGCCCACGCTCTGTCAGCACACTCCAAGTGCTCATATACAGTAAAATGGAGGAATTCTGATAAACTGTCAAGGGTATAAAAAATGTGATAAGGTGATTTCTAGTCAATTTCGCTGGGAAGTGGTGGGAAAAAGGCTGAGTCTGTCAGCTCCAGGCCCATCTGAACAAATGAGTTAGAGTCCATGCACTAGCTCAATAAGACCATCATTTCCCATCAGCACCCATCATTGCCGCTGGGGCGCGGATGAACGAGAGAGAAAAGAGATAGTAGTTTAGCAGAAAAAGAAGTATGCCAGACGTGTCTGCTTTTTTTCCAGATGGTCTTTGATGTATCTATTTCAAACTGCTAGTTAGTTACAAAAGAGTGCAAAAGTCAACTTACTTGAAATATGATTTTATCTGTATTCAGCTTTTTTTTTTTGTCGCATGGTGGCATCACAGGTAGTGTCACTTCCTCACAGCTCCAGAGTCCTAGGTTTAAACCCAAGATTGCTCTTTGTTTATGAAGTTTTGATGTCCACGTGCGTTTTGCTCCCAAATCCATTGCTTTTGAATGATAGTGATGGGAGATCACTTAAACGCTTGGTGACAACAAAGAGGTTAAAAAAAACGACACTAGAATGCATGGCAATGTGATAGATCTAAACAGATGTGGCCTAAACAGATGTGTAGACTTAAGAAAAACACTTATCAGTAATCTTAAAAAAAATAATAATAAAAGCCATCAATTTGCTAGGAAGCATGTAGAATGAACTGTGGAGCATTGGAAAGAGGTCATGTGGTCTGATGATTTTCCCTTTTTGGGGACATCAGGGGTGGATGAAATTATGTGCCCATCATGCCTAGTACCTACTGTACAAGCCTGTGGGGGCCGTGTTATGATCAGGTGCTGCTTCTGTTGGTCAAGTCCAGGTTTAGCAACGTTATGTGCCAAAAAATGAGGTCAGCTGACTACCTGAATACACTGAATGATCAGGTTTTCCCATCAATGGGCTTTCCAGAGCATATTCCACGATGACAGTGCCAGAATTCATTGGGGTCAAATTGTGAAAGGGTGATTCAGGGAGCAGGAAACATCATTTCCACATATGGATTGACCACCACAGAGTCCAGACCGTAACCTCATTGAGAATCTTTGGGATGTGCTGAAGAAGACATTTACACAGAGGTCCGACTCCCATCATCAATACAAGGTCTTAGAGGAAAATTTATGCAACTCTGGATTGAAATGAATGTTGTCACCACGAATGTATGCCGTGATCAAAGCAAAAGGCGGGTATATTTAACAGTTAAATTAAATTATAAACATTCAAGTGCAAAAACCAGAGGGCAATGAAGAAACCAGAGGTTTCTTTAATAAAGTGATAGTGATTCTTCTCACTGTGGTGTAATTAGTGACTATCTCAGGCTCACATCCTGGAGTCCTGCAGCCTTTAAGGGGAAATCTATATATCTGATTTCCTATTATTTAACTCGATCTGAAACTGTGTTGAATAAGTAATTAAAACTTCCTGATACTGGGTTGTATTGACCTATTTTCTAACCTCGGGAGAACTTTTGCCAGCCACAAAATAAAACGCAGAAACTTAAAACACTGCCAAAGTAACCTGCTGATGCTTTGATGCCTTGATTATTACATCTCAAAGCATCAGGCCAGATGCTTTGATTCACCTCACAGTGAGTCAACTCAGATCGAGCCAGACTTCTCTATCAGTGATTTCTCACCACTGCACCCATCGTTGAAGTGGCTCGGTATTGCATCAAGAAGGCTTGCATAACATGCCTCATGCTCCTGATCAGTCTGTAGATGAGTCAATAACTTTTTTTTTCCCACATAAGGCCTAGAGGTTTGCTTGGTTCATCGTCTAATCATTGGCGCTCTGCTGCAGATAGGGGAAGGCTCTGAAAGTGCTTGTCAAAAGCGCTTTGGCTCCAACCAGGTTGGGCATTGATCACTGTCCGTCAGCCAAGTCCATTGAGATTAGGTAAGAAAAACAGCTTTTCTTCTTTCCCTGAAATACATGAGTTTTCAACAAGTCACAAGAATTTATGAATTTGTAAAATGTTGTACAACTGTAACATATTGGATGGCCCCTTGTGAGTCTCATTCTCAACTGTTTCGTACAAAGCCAAAATCTTTCTTTCTTTACATATTCCAGTCCAGGAGGCGGCGGTAATATGTCAACCACCCATATACGCTGATGAATGAAAGATATCCTAATCTAGACCTAATAAGACCTAATACTTTTTTAAAACACAAGTATTTGTTTGTGCGTTTATATGGTTTGTATTTTCTGCAGAAGCTGATACTATTTCTACTAAAATTTTACATACAACATGAATACGTTTCCCTAGATAGATAGATAGATAGATAGATAGATAGATAGATAGATAGATAGATAGATAGATAGATAGAAACAAAGGGTATATTGATTCTGAATTAAAAATATTGGTTTCCCCAGCAGGAACCCTAATGCTGGATGATTGCTTCAATATAGTAAAATCTTTAACAACAAAATAGTTGTAAAAACGTTGTGATTACATCCACTGTGACTAAGTTGTTTTTTAAAAGTTTGAATAACTTTGCTACAATTAAACAGCATTGCAAATACAACTTAAAAGCAGCTAACTTTTAACCTTTATTTGGACAATTTATGCTGATTAATATCCATTCACACAACATCTGACCACATCCATGGTAACTTGTGTTAGTCTCTAACAGGGTGTAAAATTTCGATCAGAAAGATTGGAACAAATACCAAATAAATATCTGTGTGAAAAGATACAACAGCTTCCCACACATAGTGTGTGTACAGTATCTCGTATCATGCACCACTTAGTGGTATATACTCTTAGAAATATTACCATGAGATGCATCTTGGCTCCCAAATTACTCTACTAATATGGTGTTTACACAGCCTCCAAACTACAGTACGCCCTCATTAAGATTTTTTTTTTTTTACTCTGGTTGCTTCCAATTCAAATTGAATATTGTGGTATTTTTTTTGTTATTAATGCACATTCACTAATATGCTCCATTAATATTGTTTGGATGGTGTCAGCGGAGGTGGGTAGAGTAGCCAAAGATTAGCTTTGAGTAAGATTAGCTGTACTTCAAAATAATATTCCTCAAGTAGAAGTAAAAAGTAGACATCCAAAATATTACTCAAGTAACAGTAAAAAAACTATATTCGGTGAAAAGACCACTTAAGTACCGAGTAACTGTTTCATCGTAATGTCCGATTTATGTTTTTTTAGAAATTATGTAAGAAGCCAGACAAAATGATAAAATAATGTACAAATTCTGACATTTCCACATCTTAAAATAAATGAATAAAATTTAATATCTTTACAAAATAGGGAAAAAGAAACACAAATTTCCTAATCTCACTTTTTCACAACATAAAGCTTTTGAAATAAATCCCTACTGTAGGTAACATATGTATATTTGAACAGTGTAGCCTATTTCCAGTGTATATTCAGTTGCCCTGCAAATGACTCAGCAGATAGAAAAATAACATTAGAACATGTGTACATTAGGATCTCAATTTACCATAAACTGTGTCCAGCAGAACAAATGTAAGAAACTTATATTATAATTTATATTTTATTTACTAATTATATATGTTAACATTACAACATTAAATAAAACTTCACTGTCTACCACGGCTGAAGATTTGTGTTTGTGTGTGGTCATGTGACTACTTGTGGTTATTGTTATTGCGGCTGATTGGTCAAACGGCATCATGTGATTATTGTTGCTATATATTGTTGCTGTATGGTGCAGTAAAACTATTCATAGAACTCATAGAATTTTTTTTTTTTTTTAAGTTACTACAGTAAATGTTACAGAGTAAATGTGACTCGTTCCTCCCCACCTCTAGGTGTCAGCAGTTATCCCATTGTCATGTGGGCAGCGTTGTTCTGGCTTCATTTCATGAAAGTAATTCTGCCAAAAACAACACCAATACCAGCGTTGTCCAAGTGTTGCCAAATTAACATCACTGCAATAATTGGACAACCTATTTTTTTTCTGTTGGTACCTAGTTTTAAAAAAACTACCAACATACAGTAGTTGGATGTAAAGTAAATGAACTTAATCAACTTTGCCTTTTTTAGCTGGCTTCCTGTTCTATTGCATAAAATACAGAAAAAAAGATTTTTTTTTTTTTTTTTTAGTCGGGAAACAATTCTAAAAAAAACAAACGAGAAAAAAAACTAAAAATAGACAAGGTTCTTTGCTCATGCAAACACGATGAGACCTTGTTTAAACATCTGTGATGCTGAGGCATTGTTTCTATCTGAATAACTGTTAGAAACTCATGTTATCTAATGTTCTGTTTCAAATTAAAATGCATCTGTATTAACCTGCATTTATGATCCATAAATCATACACAAAACACTTACACAAAGAAATATAATTTAACCATGTGCTAGCTTGAATTGCACTTTATTATGTGTGTTCAGAGTGGCACATCAGGTAGTATTCTCAGGTCCATGGTCCCCAGGTCAATCTGTAGCTCTGTAGCTGTCCGTACTGTCTGTACGGAGTCTGGCAAGTTTTTCCCATATCTGTGTGAGTTTCCTCAGGGTTCTCTGCTAAATCGTTTGCACTAAATTGCCCTTTATGTGAGTCCATGGTGCCCTGCCAGCCCAGGCAGGTTGTTTTCCTCCATCACATGTAGTTTTCTCAGGACATACTGTACCGCAATCTAAACCAGGATGAAATCGAAAATGAAGGTGGATGTGAGAGTAATCGAGTTTCTAGTTCAGATTTGAATTTGTCCTAATAATCCTTTTTGTTCTTTTAAACAATCCATTGATTAAACTGTGATTTGAGGGAACTCACTACCGTAGGCCTCTGCCATATAAGAATTACGGTACAATGCCCATGATAAAGCATGATATATTACCTAGTCATAATGTTTAGCACAGTATATCTGCTGCTGAAGACTGATCGTGTCCTGTATTATGTTCCATTGTACTGTAGGTGTTATTTAAACTGACCCATTATTCCAGTTCCAAAGCAATTCCTCACAAAGGACTTTTCTTGACAACACAAGAACAGCACAGAACAGAGTCTTTTTTGAAGCTAGCACAAATGCTTTAATGGACTGTATGTTTGTCATGTTTTACTGAGGGTTTTATTGGGAGCTTTGCAAAGCTCAACTGTTTGCAGATTAGGTTTTGAAAAGCAATCAATTGCCATTCACGACAACAACTCATGAACCTAAAACCCCACTTTCAGGACGTATAGAAAATCAGCCATACATGGATTGTGGTTATTTTTACATGCTGGGGATTTTTCAAAATAGTTTATTTTGCATTGCGTCAAAGATAGGAACTACGCCAGGGTGCCAAGTGCTCGGTTGGCACCTCATCACTGATAAATATGAGGCTGGGTAGGTAGAGGACTCTCAGTGTCATTAGAGATGACAATAAGAGTTCCTTATCCAGCACGCCATTAAGATCAGAGTGACACTAATGTGCTGGCCAGACGCGGCGCGAGCTTGTAGGAGCTGTACACCTGTCTAGGTGGAGCTGCATTCATTTTCCATACTTCCACTTCATTTTTTCCGACTGCGGTACATGCGTGAAATGTCATCTGTGTCATCAGCGATTGTCCAAATTAGCCTCATTAATGTTTTTTTTTTTTTTTTACGAGCTGAATAATGCAGAGTTTATCATTCTGTCATTGCATTCTGCTGGAAATGTTATGTCAAGGGTGTAAAGAAGTTATGCACACAGCCTCCATTCGAGACCCGCTGCTCGCTTTCTAAGCAAGCCCGTCACTCCAGATGCCAGTGCATTGGGAAACAAATCAATAACGAGTCGGCAGTAATGTAGCAAGAGTTATTCCTTTAAAAATAAGTAATAAGATATATAACAGGAAATGGATTGCGATTATTTAAGTACGATTCGACGTCTGGAACGGTGAAATGGCTTTCTACAGATATCCTTGAGTTACACTATACCCACTCAGTGACTCTGGGAAAAAAAAATTGCAGTTGAAGTAGTCAGCCAAGATGAGATGTAATAATTTTAGGTTCGCCTGCCTTGCGTGTTCACTGGTGCCCACTTGAGTGAAGAGCTGCGATCTTGAAATCTGACAGCGTGGCAACTTGACAGAAATGCAACCATGGTGATTTGTCCAGAGCGCAGTGATTGGCAGAGTTGGAGGAGTCAGTCATCTGGAGCAGACCTTGTCATTTCCAACATGGCCTACTCATCTTAAGGGTGACGCATCAGCAGAATGACAATAAAATGAGACCCAGACCACAGTGGTTGAGGAGAACAGAATGCTATTTCTTTTCTTCTTCCTTTTTCCATGAATTTCAGTCTGCTTCTGCCAAGAAAAACTCTAACCAACACACTTTAAAAACAGGGTTTAAGCATTACTGTTTGCTTATGTGCTGAATAAATCTTACAAAACACTGCACAGAAAATCATAAATGACTACATTACAGGTTAAATGTATTATTCTTGTATGGCAAATTCTCTTTCCATACCTTTTTTTGACATGCCACGCACACCATTTGACTCCACACCCATGTGCATGTCCTTCATTTCATGCATTTTAAAAAGACTACACCTCAGCTACAGTAGTATGCTTGTTTTTGACATGTTTCTCAAATTTTGAGATCTCAACCTGATCCCAGCCTTATGTTCATTTTCTAGTGCTTGAGCGGATTGAGACCTGAGCTAGCGTGTACAGGAGATTAGAGATACAACAAATCTATCATGATCATTGAATAGTTCTATAATACATTATATGCATCACAATATACTGTGTAATGTTGGTTTGTTTCAAACTTTGTATAAATGAACCGTTTGACAACAAAATGAGATCTCCATTTTGGTTTCCACCTTCCACCTTATCGTGATTCAAGGATACGCTGTATAACCTCCATTCGCGCATAGTCTGACTGCACATACTGTACGACTGTGGTGCCAAGTTCAAAAACCCCTAAATAGAACAAGAATAGCCAACAGCTTCACAGGCACAGCACATGTATCTCTTGTGTCTTTTTTTACACAGAGTTTCGCATCTATGAAATGGTGAAATGTTATTTCTCTGCTTTTGTGCATCATGGATCCCAAAAGTACAAACTTACAGTAGCTTCTGCTAGTGAACTAACCTCACCACAGTGATTATGTTACAGTATCTCACATAGTTCCATTGAGTCTGCACAAACATCCAAACAGACATTAAGCGATGCATACTTGTACTGGTGTAACTGCCATGACAGTAGGTGAATATAAACATACTTGTTCTTGGCTTCAACGTTCTCCTTCAACACGTTTAGTTCACTCATGGCTGCTGCTGCTTCGCACAAGTCATAATTCCGCTTTGCTGATCACATGACATGAAGTGATGCGATTGGCTTGTCATGATGTGTTGGCTTTTGGACGGAAATTCAGCCATATGTATCTTATGAATCACTGTGATTGTTGAAAAATTTTAAATCTGTAAAAACTGGTTTGAAATTAAAAGCTTTGTTCTAGACATAGAGAGAGAGATAGAGAGAGAGAGAGAGAGAGAGAATTAGCAATATTGAGTGAAAGTCAAAAAAAACTTTCAAATAATAATAAAACTTCTATGTAATAAATATGTTATTATTAATAAACAATGGTATAATAAATTATAATTGTTTTTTTATTCATTATTCATTCTACAAATCTCAATAATCCCATCTATAAGCCTGGAAACATTCTAGTCTGTGTGCTGTGTCATTGCTTGATCTCTCCACAGTGTAATGGCAAGAAAATAGATTTAATAGCCGTTATTCTGCATCACTCGTTCAGTGTGGGTCATAGTGCCTAGATCCCACTTTACCACACAGGAAGAGAAGTGTTTAATTGCTGTTAGTTTGATCGGGTGGGAATTGCAGCATCCACAAGTTTAACCTGTGTTGAGCGACTGCTACTAGTCTTTCTGGTTTAAAATCATATTTAACACCCAGTCTGATGACCTCCAAAAACAGCTATTTTAAATCATAATGCAATGTAGCAGTTATTCAGTATGAAGGTTGTTCTGAATCTGTGTGTTTTTTTTTTTTTTTTGTAAGAGATCTTTGGCAATAAAAAAAAGCACTTTGGCAATACAAAAAGAAGTACAGACACGCAGATGTGAATTAAGACTCTATTCAAACTTACAACTAAAATAAGTCTATTTCAGTTCACCAACATCAGTTGTGTAGCTGAAGAAGACTTGGTTTACTAGCAGTATTAAGATATAAGCCTTTAAAATAATAGATTTCTTTAGCTTTAGATATAGTTTTGAGTGCTGAAGTAACAGTTTCTCACAAATCTATATTTTTCACATAAATGAATTTAGATAAGGTTTCTACAGCCAGATTCACAAGGCATCTTTTCTTTGGTACACCCCTAATGAGCTAAAGGCATCAGTGCTGAAAAACTCTCTAAGAGAGTTTCTAAAGAATAACTGAAAGTGAATAAGTTTCATCATTGATTCCACAATCTTCACCCATGAATTGATGGAGGGATGGATGGATGGATGGATGGATGGATGGATGGATGGATGGATGGATGGTTGGTTGGTTGGTTGGTTGAGTAAATGTGGAATGGGCAAAGATGGATACATGAATAGATAAATATATTAAATGTGTGGATGGGGATAAGTGACTAGAGAAGTAGATGGATGAACAGATGAAAGGACAGAAAGCATGGATGAATGGTGGGTGGAGGGGTAGATGGATAAATGGATCCAACTCTCAAAAAAATTTAACCTATCATCACCTGGCCAGATGGAGAAATGTAAGGGTGGGTATGCAAATTAAAAGCTGGATGCATGGATAAGAGGTACTGTAAGTAGGTAAAGAAATGGTGAATCAGTGGGTGGGTGGAAGAATGAATGAATGAAGCAATGAATGAAAATGTTAATGGATTTATAAATGGATGGATGGTTTATGGATCGATATGGGTGGACAGATGGATATATGGATGGAACGATATATGAATGGAAAGATGGTTAGACAGATAAAGAAAAGATTGGGTGGGTTAAGTGATGAATAACTCAGGACAGATGACTCAGTTGAGGGTGGGTGAATGGGTAAAGGGGTGGTTGGAAGAAAGGATGACTCAACAGACAGGTTGGCTGAGTAGATGAATGGATAAAAGGCATAGTGTATAGAATGGTGAGTGAACCAATGAATGCATGGAACCAAGACTCAAAAAAGGGAACCCATCATCCCCTGGCAGGGTGTTGAGGTGTATGGGTGGTTAGTCCAATTAAAAGCTGGATGCATAGATGTATGGATGGATGGAGAGGTAAGTAGGTTGAGAGATGGCGAATAGATGGGTGAATGAATGAATGAATGAATGAATGAATGAATTGATGAAAATATTAATAGATTTATGGATGGGTGGATGAATAAATGGATAAGTTTATGGATGGATGGATGGATGGATGGATGGATGGATGGATGGATGGATGGATGGATTAAGCATGGGTATAGGTGAATAGATGGATGGAGGGATGGATGAATGGAGAGATGGTTAAACAGATGAAGAAAAGATTGGGTGGGTTAAGCGATGAATAACTCAGTGATGAATGGACAGATGACTCAGTTAATGGGCAGATGGATTGTGGAATAGTTGGATAATTCATAGATGGACGGAGAGATTAGTGGGTGAATGGGTAAAGGAGTGGGTGGAAGAAAGGATGACTGAACAGACAGGTTGGCTGAGCAGATGAATGGATGAAGTTTTTTTTTCACCACAGTGTAAGCATTTTTATTTTAATTTTAATTTCATTAAATCCATTAAACTGTTATATGTCATTATGTTTTCATTCTTTAAAAGAAGTCTACTTAACCTAATCAGAGTGTACACACAGTATTTCATGGCATTCTCTCATTCTCTTGCTCTCCACCTCTCTAGACATCCAGTTTCTGTTCATTAGCTGAAACACAATGCCACGATTCAAAGGGCAAAGCTTTACTGCTAATTGCCTGGAGGAAAATTGGTGCCTTTAAGACACTTTAAATATTAAAATGACCTTAATTAAAGCTATGCTTCCTTTTCTGTCACTAGTTTATTTCTTTCCCAGCTGAGCCATGGTAACTACAGTACACTGAACACAGATAGAGGTTTTTATTAGACACTCAGACCTGCTTGCTTGCACATTATGATGTTTGCTATAGGCAGCTGTTTTGATTATGGAAGCGCCATAAAATATCCACTGTAAAGAATTTTTTTCTCTGCAATGCATATGAGACAACTTCAGTTTTGCTAGAGCAAAGCACGAGAGAGAAGAGCTTGTCTCTTTTAAATAAATAACGACCATCATTCAGGGAATCTTACGACAGGAATAAAAGGCAAGGACTAACTATTAGCTAGAGTTATATTCTTTTTTCTTTTTTTTTAAGTGGACTGCTTGGGATTCCCAATGAAAGAAAGCAGGCAGTCCGACTACAGCGGAGGGGGAGAAAAAAGAACCTTCAACAGCTGTTCACATTTGTGGTATAAATCTGTTGCGCAGGCTGTGTCCTAGAAAAAAAAAGATGTTATTTTAGTGTAACAAAGCTATTATGTACAGTACCAGTCAACTGTTTGGATTTATTTTTCTACATTCAAGAGCAATACTGGATTTTTTAAAACTATGCAATAACACATATGGCATTAGGTAATTAATTAACCACAACACCAGCAGTCAGGTGTTATTTTAAGACACAAAGGCCAGCTGTTCTGAAATAGTTCTTGCAAGAAAAGTATTGTCAAGTTTGCAAAACCCATCAAGCACCATGATGATGATCATGATCTCTCATAAAGACCTTCCCAGGAAAGCAAGATCAGAACTTACCCCTGCTGCAGAGGAGAAGTTCATTTAGTCTCAGAAATCACTAAAAAAATCTAAAAATCACTAAAAATCTAAAAATCACTAAAAAAATCTCAGAAATCACTAAAAACTAGTCTCAGAAATCACCAACTAACCTCAAACAGCACCTCAACTTAGAGGTAGTCGTTATGGAGGTTTTGCAGAGCATAAGTAGCAGATACATCTCAATATCAACTGTTTAAAGGAGATTATTGTACATGTTGGATGCCTTCAGCTTTGTTTACCAATGTAGAAAGAAATTCAAATCATGAAAGACCATGGAACAAGAAGATTTGTTTAAATTTATGACTGGTAGTGCCGTCACAATGAGATATCTACTTTAATAGGAACTTCTGCACTGTTTAGTCAATCAAGCCTAATCAGCACAAAACATCAGAATCATACAGATACCTGAAAAGCACTGTTTGTGACTGCATTGTATTTCTCCACTGATTTACCTATTAGTAACAATACTAAGCATAACCTTTCTACAGTATCTTACCACACAAGTCATGATGGAGGTGTGAATTCGAAATTTACAAGTATGAAACCATCTTGCTCAATCGATCAAACTACCCCAGGGCAATAAGATATCTATGCACTCTGTGCTATAAGGCATGGCACGACGTGTTATATATCGATCAAACGCACCAAGTTCTGAGAAAACTACGCTGCACGAATGCAAGCTACTTTATGTGGCAGTTTTAGCTCATTCTCGATGCTGTGTATCGAGTGAACTTTCTCTGTATATTTGATCAGAAATCCTGGAAGTAGGTCATCTAGAAGCAGCTGTATATTTCTTTTATGTTGTAGCTGAGTTATGCATCTAACTTCATTTTTGGTGTTGTGAATTTGAACACTGCATGCTTTCTTGGTTTGTTTAAAGTCTGGAAGATTTGAGAAAAATTATACAAAAGTCCAGGAATATGCACATCTTTAATTTATACAATGCGTGGCCCAAAAGCCTGGATCCATATGCCAGATTGGTTTCAAGTGTACAAATTACACCAAGAGCTCAAATTGACAGCAACAAAATAAACTTAAAAACTAAATAAATATAAACTAACCCTGAAATTAATGTGTCAGGACTGTTATATGTTACAGGCAAAGATGATTCCCTCCCTTTCATTACAGTACAGTCATTGTTAGACATCAGACTTCAGGTGACCCCAAAGAAAAAATGCCTGTGGAGCCAAGCTATTAGACTGCCCGGTATATAGTCTACAAGGGCTTGAGCCACCCCTCATTTCCTCATATTAAATTTAATTAATTAAAAACAGGGACAAATGTTTTATTGTGACAGGCTGCAAATTGCCTAAAAGTAAAATAAAAAAAATAAGGAAAATTGTTTATGTTTCAGCCTCAGCAGCAACCTCATTTCCCCTCTCGTCTGTTCCAACATTCAGCATCTCAAGTATACAGGACTAATCACCAGCCTAATCATCTGTCATCATCTACACCTGTTTGTCACTCTTTCATGCCTTAAGTTAGATGTTTTTTTATGCTTGAACAGGTCACTGTGTAGTTTAACAAACGGAACACATTCCTCTGAAACTAAGGCACAGGGACTGGACTGCCAAAAAACAAACAAAAAAAAAAGTCCTTCAGGCAGCCTGGAGAACTATTCCTCAAGAGTATATTATAAATAGAAGAAAGTCTGGCTTTCTGGAAGCGAAATATGAAAAAATGTGGGCGGTCTCAAGACTTTCGCATGCAGTAATGTATACTGTATATATATTATATTTGAATATTATGACAAACAGTCACCTTTCCTAAATTGAGGTGAGGATGAAATATGAAGATGAAATACATATTCTGACCAAATTGATGAAGATTGGACAAATACCATTCTGTGTTATCAAAAGACTCATAGGAAAAATGACTCCAAACTGTTTCTCTGTCGTCTCTCTCTATCTCATTAGTCTTAATTTAAACCAAAGTCATTGTGAGTCGTTCTTCATTTTTGTAATGAGATACAATCATTACAATCACCCGAGCTGCCATATTCGCTTGTAATCTTTCCCATTTTCAAAGTCTCCACACAAAGCCTCCTTTGTTTGCTTCGGATGGTTATTGTCCTCGTCCTTTGTCTGGCCAGGCTTTGTGTTCTTAATGAAAGACTGAAGACTTAATGACACTCCCGTGGTGAGGACAGCACCTCCAAGCTCCCTGGTTCACCCACTCTCAGCGTATGTTTATCTTTTGCTCATAAGGAGAGCATTAAAGTGTGTATTCTCAGTAGCTGGTGAGTGGTCTTGTGTTGCTGAAGGTCACTGATGATGTTTCAGATCCTTCAGGCTTTATCTGAGAATTTCAGGGAAATATTTGGCTGGAATCGTTGACCGACTGCCATCTAACCACACACAGGTCCAGGAGAGCCTTTGTGCGTGTAATCCATGACACTATTAACTCAGCTAGGGCTCTTTTCTTCTCCACTTTTTTCTTGGTTGTCAAGTTTCCATCTCATTAGCTTTTTTTTTTTCCTCTTCTCATGCTGTTTCTAATTTTAGTAATGCTTACGGATTAACGCGGCATGAGTAACTTAACTAAAGCCTACTACACTTCACTCTCCATCACGGTGCAATTGTACCAGAACAATTGCCATCTCTTCTTTCCTTTCTTCTGATTTCATTGGTTTCGTTGGTATTATTACTCTTTCAGGTTTTTTTTTTTTTTTCTTATTTCTGGATGATCCCCCCTGGACCAGAGCTGTACTGTGGATCCTCGTCCTGGCATTGGTTGACCTAGAAATAGAAGGTGTATTTCTGAGAGCTCTGTCTCCCTGAGGGCTCATGAGCAGGTGAAGTCATGGAGATGACAGCAGTTAAAGATCACCCATGTGGGAGCAACCAGCTGAGACAGTGCCTCACGTCCGTTTCCACAACGAACCAGACACGTCCCCTCCTCGGGTGCTGCTGCCAGGATCCACTCAAATGAGCAACCCGAGGAAGCTGGTGAGCTGCCAGCCATTTCTCTTCCGTCTTGCACAGGACACTCAAGACAGTGTCCAAATTCAATAACCTGCATACAGCAAGCCTTCAGGCTATGGTGTCATGGTCCTAGAGGAATCAAGATAGAAACTAGATGGAAGATAGAGATATGAGGTGAAACATTTCACTATGGCCATCATATGCTTAATTTTGATATGCAGCAATAGCCATTTTTTTTTAGTTAGCAGGCTAAAATTAGCATAGCAGTTGTCAGGAAGTGACATTGCCAGAACGGTTTTGTTGCCAGGACCCCAAGAGAGTGGTGGGAAGGATCACATTCCTGCTTTCCACGGATGTCATGCGGATGTCTGTTAACTCATATGTTATTCATGCTTGGCTTGTCATCTTTTGTGAACATGTTTCAATAAGTAGCAGTTTGGTACAATGATAGTGACAGTCTTAGAGGAAGCATAACTTGTAAAGGTACCTTTGTTTGATATAGATTTCCAATTAAAAAAGAAAAAAAAAAGTTTTGGAAAATTTCCTGCACTTGAGCAACACAGTTGTTCATGCATTCCATGTTGCCATTTTAAATCCAGTCAAGACCTGCCCTCTTTCACAGTTCTGCGAGTCGTGTCGTTCTCACCAGAGTTAGCAAGTTGCAACCTTAACTCCTGCCCTTGACTTAGCCTTCTAACTCCAAGTTCCTGCTTCGTCATAAATCCCCAAGTCTAAAACATGCAGATTTTTCCATTATGGGTTTTATTGTGTGCTGTGCAGTTGGAGCTGAGCCCCTCCGCCCCAGTTATCTCCTGATTGTCTGCATGCATTTTTGGCTGAAATGAGAGCAGCACGCCTGGGCTGAACGATTGTGCCACCCATTAGCATAACATCCTCATTGTATGTGTGCGCGGCCCGTGTGACTGCCTTGTTTGTGCTTTTCGATTGTTGCTACCAGAAAATAATAATAATTCCCAAGGAGTTTAATAATGCGGTTGTGCAAATGAGGCGGCTAATGAAGAGAAAGTGTAATTGTGAGGCAGGCTGCGTAACGTGCAGAAATGATCAGAGGCGGTCCAGCGCACTGTTAGACTTGCAGTACCAACACCCGTCCAGACAAACACAAACACGGTGTACACACAGATGGAGTTAGAGTATACTGTAGGAAATGGAAGAGTAATAAATATCGTTCTGTGCTCTGTAATGATTAATTATTGTATGGTATTTCATAGGCAGTGCACCTGCTTGCTCATGGGATTTGCATTTTTACAGACGGTTCTGAGACTGTTTTGTTTTTGTTGTATTACAATCATATGGGTTTTCATCAGATATTCATCAGGGAAAGTTGCTTTCACTCTTGAAGCATCCCTCTTCCTTAGAGGTACCATTAGAGGCATTTGTGAATGATGAGGGTGCTTTACTAATTGCTTACGGCGGGCTTATTACACATGGAAATGAGGGTGCCGTTCCAGGGGTCAGCCACACCGTCTCCCATCGTAGGCATAATGAGGAGTTAATACCCACCTGACAAAAAAATTTTTAAGCTGCCATGCTAAGGCATTGTCTCCTTCCCATCCGTTGCTATTGTTCGTTCAGTTTGTAATCGTAGCACAACGTTTTAACTCGATAGAGTGTTCACATTTTTATTGTAGCGACTTGCTCATTTTCTCCAATATAGCATGGTTTGCTTATTCCACTGTCCTGACTGATTGCTGTATAAGAATGACAGACAATCCAGACAATTTCTGTCTTTACTTAATAAAGACTTTTTTCTGTTAATTATTATACAGTTAATTATTGTACAGGGATGAAAGACAAGCAGAAAAACGCAAGTAGACCGATCAGCCATACAGTATCATTAAAACTGACTAAGAGGTAACGTTTGATTACAGTATCTCATTAGATTGGCATCTGCTTTGGGAGAAAAGTTCATTCAAAGCGACTTTGATCAGGGGCCAAATTGTGACGGCTAGACATCTGGGTCAGAGAATCTCCAAAACAGCAGACAGGTCTTGTGGAGTGTTCCCAGTGTGCAGTGGTCAGCATCTGCCAAATGTGGTCCAAGGAAGGACAACCGGTGAACAACCAGCAGGGTCCTGGACGTCCAAGACTCACAAGGTCTGGCACAGAAGAGGTACTCAAGCACAAACAGCTGGACAAAAACGATAATCCTGACTATGATAAAAATGTGTCAGAAGACATGGTACATGGTACACATGCTGAGCCCTGGGAACCTGAACTGATATGTTTTCTTTTAGATCATATTCGTGTCGCTTACCTTGGGAAGAGATGGCACCAGGAAGCACTATGGGAAGGAGGCAAGCCGGAAGAGGCAGTGTGATGCTCTGGGCAGTGTTCTGTTGGGAGCCGTGCAAGAACCATGAAACTAAACATTGTTGCAGGCCAAACTTACAAGTACACCTCTTCGTTCCAACAGTACCAACAGTCTCTAATGGTGCTGTCACCTTTCAGCACGATAATGCACCCTACCAAATGGCACAAATTGTTGAGCAGTGCTTGGACTCTTTGTCAAAGGTCCGATCCATGGAGGCCCTGTCTCATAACTTATAGGACTTGAGGGATCTGTTGCTAACATCATGGTGACAGATAACACAGCAAAGTTTAGGAGGTCTAGTGAAAGATCAGCCTTAAAGATCAGAGCTGTTTTGCAGCAAAAGGTTGGCCTACTCAATGTAAGCCAGGTGGTGGACCTAATTGCAGTCTCTGGATCATTCAACATGAATGGTATGCAACCTCATAGTTAAATGTGTTAAGAGAAAATAAATAGGCAAATAATTTTACCAAAACCTATAGCCAAAACATTTTTATTCACCATCTCCTCATCATTGCTCTGTGTTTTCTGGTTGTACCATGGCAAGAAAAAGGTGCTACATAAATTCATCTGTTACAGTTCTCGGTTGTACACAAATTCTGTGCACATACGTAGGTTGGGAATGCTTCCTGCAGAGCCTCTTGTAGAGCTAATTGTGGAAGTGCACATATTGGCTTGTCTACACAATGTAACTGTGTATTAATTAGCTAACTAGCTAACCCCATGCATTAATACCATAGGTTAACAGACACTTTTTGAACTGGCTAGAAACTGTACATTGCCTGGCAACCAAAACGTGGTTGGGGAGTCCTGAGCATCGACTTACCTGGAGTTCAAGCTACTTATTTTATTATTCGTCCATCCTAAACAACAAGGTTGCCTTAGCTGAAAATTTATATTTACTAAATATTTATTTAATATCTGAAGTCACAATGTACAGTAGTTCTTGATACTTGAGGGAAATAACCAGGTCCATTACAGTTATTTAAATGAACATGAGCAGGATAAAATTCTGTAAGGCTTCCACAGAAATCTCCGAACAGTGGGTGGCAATTTTGGTGGCAGTTGGGCTCCAGTGATGGCAGCTGCCACCCATGGAGTGTCACCTCTGCTTCATTAGGGTAGGAAAGGCTGTTGTTTGGGGAAAATGTGCCTTTCGACCTTAAACGTAACTCGTTCTGTCTTGTGCCCACGTATCCATCCATCCAGCCTCCTACGTTTATCACTTCCCCTGTCAGATCTAGTGGGAGGCCGCTGTCCTCATCCGTCAGAGACGCACTCACTGAAGTGTGATCATCCGTCTCATCCAGCGTGCTAAAGTCCTTCCCCTAAAGGCTGCGGCACTCGTTCTTCACCCCTCATTCGTTATCTGCGGACACTTCCCCCACTCAGCAGCAGACTGCCAATAGAGCAGAGTGTTGATTGATTGCCTTTGTCATAACATTGGTGTGGATTCAGACACTCACTGTTTTGCGCCCCTTTGCTCCGACTATGCACTGGTAAATTTAGTTAGCCAAGATACGCATTATAGTATCGGTGTTACACTTTAGAAATTGTGTTCTGCACATAATTTCTGGATTATGCAGGAATCAATAATGGACTTGGCGTTTCTACAAATTTTGTGAGCGCAGCAATAATATAAAGCATGGTTTTCCTAAATTAGCTCTGGCTTTAACTGAATTAGATATATTTGCTGATGTGGAGTTTTTTTTTTTTTTTTTTTCAGTCGTTAGTGTAAAACTTGGTATGCTGTTCCAATTTATTATTCAATATGTATCTACATTTCTTATTGACTTACTGTTTAAGCTATTCAAAGCTCCCAGGCCCAGAGTCACACCAATCCAGAGTAAGTACTGTACTATGAAGTGATTAAAATTACATTAAATTACAAACCATACTTCTTAGACAGCCGGTCTATGGTCATTCAGGACCTGTCTATTTACATATCCATTTATTATCATTTAAAGATATTTTAAATTATAGTTTTATGTCACAGATTACTGTGAGATTTGGAGAAACATCTATAATATAGCATAATATAGCATAATCTTTTTACAATGAAATAAAACAGTGGCACTGAATGTGTTGATGTTTTTTGAAATACATGATATAAAGGAACTCTCAGCTTTGTATTTCAGCCTGTTGAAGAAAGTGCTGTCCTATTGTTAAAAGAAAAAAAAAATGGAAATCCTGTGAAACTCTCAGTGAAAATCAACACAGTGCAAATTTATAATAAACTCATGGTCGGTACAGGTACTTCAATGCTCCGTATTTACTCAACCATTAAACGGAAGACAAAATGAATGTTACTGTACATGCAAGAGTAGTAGCTGGTGTTGAATGAAGTGCATCACTGAGCAGTTGCTTGTGATGCTTGTAGCACTGCAACCAACTACTCTGGTATAAAAACATATTCTCTCTCTCTCTCTCTCTCTCTCTCTCTCTCTTTGTCCTACAACCTTTATATGTCAAAACGCCCCACTTGCCTTAAAGTTAATGAGACTTCATATCAGATAGCCAAACAGAATTAAGCGGGGTTTGACTATTATATTGATACCATCAGATGTTCCTTCAAACTGAGCAAAGTAAGAATATGAGAAAAAAGCTGATTTTGTCTTAAACTGAGTTGACAGATCAGCATTGAAAAACCATAAAATAATTTACCAAAACAATGCAGAATTATGCTGGATTTCATTGCAAAATGAGATAAATATTTTTTTTTTATAAAAAAGTGAGTTTATCTAAAAGATGAAAAAATATATAAACTGATAAAGAATATTTTGTGCACGCACATGTAAGGAAGAACAAACCTCAAAATCTTGAGTAAAAAAAAATTGGTCATATCAATGTAAGTTTTGTATTATTTAGCAAATCACTATAACTCCACCTCTCACAGTTTGTCAGAATAAATAAATCAGCCTGCAGTTATGTTTGTGGTAATGTAAAAATGCTATTTAGTATCAAGTACATTTTGGCTAAGTTTGAATAAAAATATGTATTTAGCAAACTCTTATACGCATATTCTCATTGATTGTGTAGTGAGTCGATGACAGCAAACTGAAACAAGGAAAACATTTCACATAATACATTTTTAACTACAAAAATTGCCATAGATCATGAGAAGCATACAGGTCAATACAATGCGAGGCAAGACAATAAGCTTTAGATGCTTTAAAACATTAGCCTTCTCCTCTACCTGTTTAACTTATCATAATGCTTCATGACTTATGACAAAACTGCTATGGCAGTAAGAGACTCGAAACATCCTTTTCCTCGGTTTCAACATTCTTCAAAGATCTTTTACATGCATTTAGTTTATTGATGGCAGTTGCCATTTTGCAAGGCTTTCTGCAAGGACAACATTGGATAGGGAGCCAATTTCTTACATTAACAATATCTTAAAGATTACCAGCTTACAAAATATCCATGATGCTCCTGTGTCAAAGTTCGAATGAAGTCTTTGAATGCACTTTGCTCCTTTTTAAAATTTTTATTTTTAGGTATAACCAGATGTTTCAAGACGCTTTGGATGAGATAATTTTTTTTATGTACGTACAGTACTTAATAGGCACTACAGTATATCAGGTGAGTATGTGTGTAGGTGTGCAGTTACTCCCTATAACTGTGTTATAATGCACAATTTGTCAGGTCTTCTCCATCTCATCCATCACTGAAAGGGAACAATCTAGGACCAACACTAAGCAGGTATTTGGGTGGTGACACAGTTTCCTCTCAGTAGTGTCTCTAATGAGAGGCTAAACGACTATTAACACAGACAGTGCATGAGAAAGGTGTAGGTTTTAACTGAGCACACATAACGTGAAGGTTGTCATGTGTGTCCATGGGCGTCTATTTAGGATTCTGGACAAAGTATGTGTCTTACAGAATGGGTCTGTACTGTTGTAATCAAGTCGTAATATTGTGTTTGTGTTTGTATTTTTATGAGATGATGAAAATGAGATGCATTTTAATGAAAATGAGATGCAGGTTGACCTTTGCTATGTGACTGAGGTTGTCATGATGAGCATCGAACGCAGGCCAATTTAGTCACAATATGCAACATTTCGTGATATTTATCCTCTCTAAGCATGTGAACGTTCTTTGATGGACACATTTTGCTTTGATTTTTGTCATCTGTTCCTTTATTCATTCCCTCCGCAGCTTGATGATGACAGGAGCGAAAAATAAACAAGCACAGGACAGACATTGACGCCTGAAATTCATATTCTTTTTCATTTCCGCCTTGATCCTGCCGTAATGACATACCATACCCAATTCAGAGGGCACCAAAGAGCAGCACGGGAGCGCGGGCGCAACGGATTTGGCATTCTAATCGAATGTAAATGAAATCCTCGCTAGGTCAAAAATCAGTCCGATCAACTTTTACATTCCGCCGGGGGGGAAAAAAAGAGTCGTTTTTTTTTTTCCCCATGGAGCAGGCAGCTGTCTGATGCTGTTTCTCTCAGGGTAAGTGGCTTTTGTCACGTTAAAGCAAGGCTCCTTCCAGCTTGGCAGAAAGCGAGTCATGACAGTGCAGAGGCGATTAAAAGGAACACAGCGAGACACGAAATTCGCAGACTGGTGATCCGGACCAGGGCGCGCCACACCTCCACCTATACATGCTCTGAAACACTCTGCATGTCTCACAGTAACACACAGGGCTAGCAGATGTTTCTCTTGTAAAATTCAGCACTCTGTATAGTAAGCTTCCACTAAACAAATGATTCATGTTTCAACAAATTTAAATTAAGGGCAGAAAATATGTAATGTAAATGGAAATAATGGTAGAAATTTGAATGAAGTTTATTAAATAGAATAACATACAGTTACAAACTTCAATCATTGGTGGCTCAGTGGTGAGCTTCTCGTCTGTCGAGCGGAAGGCTATGGGCCCCAACCTGGAGGCAATGGGAGGATTGTGTCAGGAAGGGCATCCGGCATAAAAACCTGTGCAGCTGGAGCAGTCAAAAGAGGAATTACGTAAACTTACAAAATTCAACAGTTTTAGTAAAATTGACATTAAATCTATCTGTCGGAGTTACACAAGGTGTAACCACTCAGTGTGGTTTTGTATTATGTTAGCACCTTATGTTAGCTTTAAGAAAATAAAAAGAGGAAAGGTTATTTTCCAGTGTTGAAAAATATATTCACTGTGACAAAGCGCCGACACTGGAGACTCCTTCCATTAAGTTGTCACAATACTGTATGTATTATAGAATTTATAGAATTGTTTTTGAAGCTGAAGATACTGTTTGAGGTGCTTTTAAAGAAACTTAAGCAACAAACTTTGGTAACAGATTTAAGAATTTAACAGTGTAGTTACAGTATATATAATGTCATAAATGTTTATGTAATTTTGCATTGTGATGTCACTTATGTTTGCACCTGAGGCTAGCTAAAATATACTTTACACAAATTATACTCTATATGTAATATGACAATGACATAGAATCAAATTAATTTGAATCAAATCAAATCAAATTACACAATGAAAAAAATGACAACAACATTAAGCTTATTCTATTTTTTTTTTTCAAAAAGTCATGCCAGCTTCATGGGGTTTTCAAATCCATGCACATTTTTTATTAGCATTTTTATCATATGAGATATGAAAAATTTACATTCTAAAAATATTTAATTGATATTAAAACTATCAATTTGAAACATGAGGTTTGAAAGCTGAGGCTTTTGAAAAAAAAACTATGTGTTTTTTTTTATTATTTGCTTATTTTGTTCTGCATGCAGTGTTGTTTTATATGGCATTGTTTTCTGTAGAGCCTTCATAAAACAGATGAAGCGGAGACGTCTCGCTTGAGCCTCCTCTCTCTCTCTCTCTCTCTGTCTCCCTCTTTCTTTGTGTGAGACCATGATTCCATTAAAATTGTGTGTGTCACTATGTGTGTGTGTTTGGTTGTAGTGGTGGTGGGGGGAACTGGTGGATCAGTGCCTCTCAGGCAGAGCCAACCCAAATTGTTTGTCTTTGTGTTATTTCCGGCCGGTTGGTCCTGCTTGATGTGCTCGGCCTCTGTCACTTTTGTCCGGGCCGCAAATGGTCCCAGCAGGCTGGGCAACATCCACCATCACAGGAGCGCCCGACCTCCCCTGCTCCCTCCCTCCGTCTGTCCAGATCCAAACGCTCTTTCTTCATCTGTTAGTACTGGAGCCGTTTCACTTGGCTTGTCATAGGCTGTTGGGGTTGTGGTGTTGGGGGGGGGTTGGTTTTGTGTGTGTGTGTGTGTGTGTGTGTGTGTGTGTGTGTGTGTGTGTGTGTGTGTGTGTGTGTGTGTGTGGCGTGTGTGTGGGAGGGGCGGGAACCGTATGTCGATGGGGGAAGTCTTCTGTCTCCCATTCTGCACCTGCTCCTCAGGAGGATTGAAGGAGATGGAGACAATTCTTGCCTCAGGCGTGCCACAACCAGTGAAACCTGCCTCTCCCCCCCTCCCCCCCAACCCACACACATACAAACGCACACACTTCCACATTCCCAGCAGCCACCCCAGGCACTCGACTTGCTCATTTCCCAATTACCAGCAGGTCAGTAGTGTTATTACAGTGATGGCAGAGCTATTTCAGCACTCCTCTCTAAAGGTCTCCATTATTGGCATCTCATTGTGTGAAAGGGGGAGCAGGGAGGAGTTCAGGCCCATTTTATTAGATTTGTCACATATGACTCTGTGTGCAAACACACAGGCTTGATGAGCATGAAATGCCTTTTTTGTGGAGGGAGCAGCTGTTCCCTTAATGCAACACTTCATCAAAATGAACATGGCTGAAAAATAGCATGAATTAAATTCAATCCGTTGTCACGCTTCTAATAATAAAAGTATTCGTTTTTTTTTTCAACCCACTATCAGATTATTTCTCATTTGCAATAATTCATTTGTTATAATGAACGTGACGATGGGGCTGCATAAGGTTGACTGTCTTCATACACACACACACACACACACACACACATACACCCTGTTTGGTGGCTGCAAATTATATAACTAAGCCTCGAAGCCGTGGCAGAGAATAATAAGGAATGGACAACAGTTGCTGAAAGGAGCTGAAGCTGTGACTTGTAATCATTAGTGAAAGTTTGGTGAATGTTTCAAATGTGAAAAAACAATCCCTTCATCCACTGTAAACATGAGTCGACAAAACATGTTAGCTAATGTAGCTAACAGGCAAGGAAAGCCAGGTTAGCACTGTGTAAATAAAATCTCTCTCTCTCTCTCTCTCTCTCTCTCTCTCTCTCTCTCTCACACACACACACACACACACACACACATTTCTTAAACAAAACATTTACAACAGGTTTGCTTTCTGAATACCGCATGACACTGTAGCGGCCATCTTGTAACTGAATCTCTTTGCTAACTCACCTTGTAGTTTGTTGTCACTCTGCAGTGTAATGGAGTTTAAATATAGTAATAAGTGTTTAATTACCACCTACTAATTCCAGTTTTCTATCAATTTTTTTCTATATACAGTATATTTCCGAGGTGACTTATGAGGTGAGAGTTGATTTAGATATTTAGTTTGCATAATGCTAAACGGAAGCTAACATAGCTTGTTAGCTTCATTCGTTTTATTGCTCACTCACTTACTCACTCACTCACCTTTTACACACACATACTGTATGCTCATTGACAAACTACTGGCAAGTTGGGAACGCAAGTTAACCTAATCTTCATGTCTTTGGACTGTGGGAGGAAACCGGAGTACCCGCAGAAACTCACCAAGCATAGGGAGAACATATAAACTCCACACAAACACACACACACACAGACCGGACTCTGGTGGTGCAAGGCGACTGTTGCTCATCGTTATTCACAGATGTACGGTTCCTATAAACTGTTTGCACCATTGAAATGTTTTACTGTGGCTAGACTCATCATCGTATTGTGCTTCTGTAAACGTCAGTCGTTTTGAATGTATTTTTCAATATTGTAAATTCAAATCCCAATTTCTCCAATAGGTCACACTTTTATGCATGGATTGAATTCTAGCTTTGAATCAAAAAAATATTATTCTAATATAAAATAATTTCTATAGTAACAGCTTACACAGTGACTTGCATAGTTAACAGATATGCTGTAACTGAGACATTTTTAGAAGTTGTCTCCAGTGCACAGACTTAGCTATAACTGCAACATGTAAACAAATCTGATCAGTGAGTGAATGTTTATAGTGCAGCTGCTAGAATGTAATATATAACTGGAAATAACTTTTTATGTTGTGGATGTTCCATAACATTAAATCTAATCATAAATGGTAAAAAAAAAAAAAACATGTCCATTTTAAATAAATAAAATATTAGTATAATTAAATACTATATTTAAATATATATGTTACAAAATATCAATAATAATAATAATAATAATAATAATTATTATTATTATTATTATTATTATTATTATTATTATTATTAAATGCTAGTTCTAATGTAAACTCCTTAATTGATTTATTTCAGGCATAATGCAATTGGAAAATAGTCTCCATAATAATACACAGTAAAGTCTTAGTGTGGCAGATTTACTATACTTATATACTGTAACATGATATAAAAAATATATAAATATTATGCTAAACTATTAGATAATATTGATGGCATTTTTATTTAAGGTAAAGGTTTATGGTTTGTTGTAGTGATTCATGTCACAACATGTCTTTAAGCAGTAGACTTGGTCAGGGTAACAGATGTCCTTAGCCTTCCATTTTCTGATTAATGAGCTGTGTCCCTGTGTGTGTCTCTGTCTACCTAAAGTCCACCTGGATGGACACACACACACACACACACACGCATACACACACCTGCGTACGCACATGGTCTTCTATTTATTTCCACCATGGCTCTAATTTATAAACTTTGTCTGTGTTTTTGACGAGCTGCTTTAAGAAAATGTGCTCGCTGCATGGCGGAGGCGATGAAGGGCTTCCTGCTGTAATTGGTCACGGTGTGTGTATTTTTTCTCAAGGTAAGTGCTGCGTTTTGCTTGCAGAGGCCTTGCTGGTACACAGCCATCTGTTCATCCATCCTCTTCCTCTAGCAGCACTCATAAATTGGGCTCGTGACCAAACAGTGATGGAGAAAGCTTTTACCTCGATTGAATATGGTCCGTTCTGATTAATACGGCTTAACAAATGACAATAACGGGCTCGAACTGGCATTTTTTTCACTAGTTTTTTCATTTCGGGCACAAACAACTTCATTACATCAGCAGAATAATCGGTGGCATTAGTCTAATTAAAACCCAGCCAAAGGTCAATTATAAATCGGCACATAAATCATGGCGAAGCGTGTTAGGCCGAGTGGTCACAGCGGACGGAATAAGTGCCGAAAGCTTGTTATGTTTCAAGTGCAAAAAGGAAAGCTTCATGCGCACAGGTGAGTTATCGAGCGGATTAATTGGCATAGCTCATCAGTATTCCACTGTAAAATCCATCATCACATTTTGACTTGAAGTGAAACTTCAGTGTTTACGTGATAGAGCTTTTTTTTTTTTTAATCAATTTTGATATCACTCTGATTGTTTGCTGTTAGTCCATAGCAGATCCACAGTGCTGCTTGTGCTACGTTTTGTACTTGAGAATGACCCGCTGCTGATAGATGTTATTCGTTATCAAATGGCGTAAATTGAAATCTAAATAATTCAGCATGTGTTATAAATATTTCATATTTACTACATGTCCTTTTTTTTTTGTCTTTCCCATATTCCTCTGAATGGGTGTGGTTAATATACAGGAAATGACATCAAGCATTCACATAGATTAAAAATATTACAGTTAATTGCAGTTTAAAATGTTAGAAAATTTGTTAGTTACATTTATTACAGTTAATAAATTCAGTCTGATATGATATATTCAGGTTCCTAATTAGCACTTTCTGACTATATATATTATTAATAATCGCACTATCTGGTGTCAACCAGATGAGGACTGGGTCGCTTATGAGTCTGGATTCTTTCAAGGTTTGTTCCTCGAGTTGTTTTTACTTTGCACCATTGCCCCTGGCTCGTTCATTAGGGATACATTTATACACTTCACATTTTAAAGTTGGATCCAATTTTCTATAAAGCTGCTTTGTGAAAATAGCCATTATGCAAAGAGCTACATGAATAAATTTGAATTAAATTCTAATTTATTTCAGTGCCATTTGATTTCACTAAATTTATGGAAATAATTCTTTAATGTCCTTCCACTTGTGTAAAATGTAACTACTAAAATAACTTCTTCCATATTGTTTTGCCAAACTATACCAAAATTAAGCATTTATAGTGCATATCAACATATTATTTCCATACAGACACTTATTAAAACAGGTTAGTTACGTTACACTGTACTGTTCAAACCAAACAATACCAAAAGTGCATCAAAACTTCAATTCTACATTCTAACCGACTGAAATTTCTTGAAACAATCGCCAGTCTGGGATGACTCGAGCATGTTTCATAGTAGTACAGGGTGGGTCAAAAATAACTAGGCATTAAAAGTTAGTAATAAAGTCCATATTTATAACACAAATTTATTGAAATAAGTTGTACATGTACTTTACTACATAGGAAAATATAAGGCAAATCTTTAAAATTCAAGAAGGCACCGGTGGCCTCAACCAGTTTCCTCAAACGGCTGGGTATGTAATGGACTTTTGAAGGAAGTTGTTTGGGATATTGCTGAGAACCTTCTGAATCCGTGCCTCCAAGTCCACATTACAATTAGTATTTAATAAATTTGGACTTTATTACCAATTTTTTATGTCTAGATACTTACCCACCCTGTACATTGCTTTTGTCTAGCACTGGAGTTTCTTTGTCACAGCAACTGTTTTTTCTGTTCTGTTTTGGTCCCCAAGTTGGACATACTATACTGTACTGAGTGCAGTGGGAAAGACAGTGAGACAGTGGAGTGGAAAGAGTTAAATGAGCATGATGTCACATTTTGGTAATCCGCAAAAATTTGCTCAACTCACTTTGTATGAAGCGTCAAGGTTAAGGTTACATTCAGGACAGGATTAATAACTTATCCCCTTCATTAAACATTCATATGAGACTGAATAAAAGTGGAAAAGAAAGAATACTTAACCACAATGAGGAGGAAATACATTTTCATATCCTTTTACAAAAAATATATATATTTAAAATAGTTTCAATGTAAAAACTGTCTTTTGAATTTCTTCTTTGAAATATGAGCCAAAAGTCTTCCTAAGCCTAAACAAAGATGTTTGAAATTCAAATTTGAGTTTGGGGGAAAAAAATTAAACACCACAAATGAAGTCATTAGAACTTTTCTCCAATGTTGTTGGCAATTACGTCTTTGCAAAGTCTAAAGTAAGAACTAATTAGCTTTTTCCATCATTCTGGCTCATTCCTCCTGGCAAATCATCTTCCCCAAGGTACCACAGATATGGTCTCAATTTCAATCCTCCCTAAAGTTTCAGTGGGATTTAATTCAGGAGCTTGACTCGACCATGCATGGCCTTCTTGAATTATTTTGGTTGTACGTTTGGGATCGATGTCTTGAAACATTGATCTCCTCAGATTCAGTTTCTCAGCGTGCGGCATTAAATTCTCCTCTCATATTTCCCTGTACATCACTTTTATTCATGTTTCCTTAAATGACATGTAATCCCCAGTACTTTTTGCAGAGGAGTAATCCCGCATGTATTTACGTCATTCATTTTTATTAATATACGCTGTGTAAAATGAACCGCGTCATCATACAGTAACAGAAAAATTTTAAGGTTTATTTTTAAACATTGTGTTAGACTGTGGCGGCATGGTGGTGTGGTGGTTAGCACTGGTTTGCACCTCCAGGGTTCAGGTTCGATTCCCGTCTCTGTGTGCATGGAGTTTGCATGTTCTCCTCGTGCTTGGTGGGTTTCATCCAGGTACTCCGGTTTCCTCCCAAAGTTCAAAGACATGCTAACTGACGTTCCCAAATTGCCCATAGTGTGTGTGTGTGTGTGTGTGTGTGTGTGTGTGTGTGTGTGTGTGTGTGTGTGTGTGTGTGTGTGTGTCCTGTGATGTCTGTCAGGGTGTAACCCGCCTTGTGCCCTAAGCCTCCTGGGATAGGCTCCAGGCCCCCACAACCCTGAATACAGGATGAAGTGGTTTAGACTGTATTTAAAATAAATGTATTCACTTAGTAGAGAATATGAGGCAAATTCTAATTCAAGCACAGACCTCAGGCTTATTATGTTTGCCCTTTTAATATTAAACATTTTGCTCAACTTTTTTTTGGTAGAGCACATTTTTAGTGTGTTACAGTATGTGTAAGCTGATTGAGGCATCTCTATTCGGTATGAGGAAAACTATGTGAAAAAAAAAAAAAGAATCCACTAGACGTGGCTGTGTCTTTAAATAGTTTGCATTTTACATTGGTTTGTAGCATACCATGATAAACAAAGTAGATATAATGATAAAAAGCAATTGTTCTGTTGTACAACCATACAAAAAAAAATATTTTATACAGTACTTTTACCATGAAAGGACATCTCAACCATTTGGTAGAGGCATATATTGGAGTCTAAAAATAAGCATTGATTGTTGTTATTTTTCCCCCAAGAAAATAGAAAAAAAAGAATTTTTAAATAATCTTTTTCTTATTAAAGGGTTAAGACAGTATAAACTATACAGTGTACACAATTTACTGTGTTCACACTTTTAATTGGTCGTGTTCATGATAAATTACAGGTACAACTTGCTAGAATTTGTATCAAAGAAGAATAAAACACTACAGGACATGCTGTTATGTGAAGTTAATTAATCATCGTTGGTGTTAACACTAACTGGGCGAGCCCGTCAGTGATTACTTTCCTATAACAGCACATGCCCAAGAGTTTTATTTCTGTACAAGCATTCTTGCATCATGCAAAAATGCACGTCATGTTCATCTATTTTTGGCTGTTTATGGACTTCCACTGTGGTTTATAGTATAATGTGTCTTTTTATGTTGTAAAACTTTTCAGCTCTAATGAGTTTGACCTCATAGTTCAGTCAACTTCTGCTGTTATATATATAAATGGACATAACATACTGTAGTTCGGAGCCATCGTCCTTCACACGGTGCATAGTCAAGAGTGACAAACCTGTCATCTGTTCTCTTTCTCTCACTCACTTACACACACACAAGTCCCTGTGTGAGCGAGAAGCATAAATCAATATCGCGTAAGTGTGGCAGGGTGCGGTGTGCGAGCTGTGGCTATGAAATGAAACTGATGATGAGATTCGATGCTGGTACTTTGGCTTGCAATAAGATGGCCATCATTTCCTCCAGAGACTCCGGCTTTTACTTTTGAACGCCGGCAAAGGCAATGTCCTTGTAAACAACTTCTCTCTTGTAATAGGATAGCACGGCAACGGTTATTACAGCTTCGCTTTTTGTCTCTGCAATTTGTAAACCATTAATTGTTTTTCTATCTCCCTGTTTTTTTTTTTTGTTGTTTTCTTTCTTCTCTTAAAATCCATTTGAGTGTGTTTAATAGAATTCTATTTGCATACTCCATAAGCCGTGTGGCTGCAGGGAGAGAATTAATGATTGAGCATTGCTAATGGCTCATTTAGGTAAGAAGGAAATATGTATATCCAGAGAAAGAGAAATTATTCAGATTGAAATGCATATTCGTCTGCTGTGAAAATATCTACCAGTGGCTCAGGGTGAGCACTTAACATGCACTGCGCAAGGTAGGGTTTAAGCTGTGTGTCAGAACACGCGAACTGAAGGATTATGGGTTAGGTGAAGGGAAATATAAGCTTTTAAGATATAAGTATGAGTGGAAAAAGCTTCCAAAGCTTATGGACTATCATTTTTTTTTTTCTGCTTTCATATACACCTCGTTGTAGCTGAAAGTCGGTATATGTGAGAAGGGAAGCGCAGATAACCTTCATCGGGGTGTCTGAGATCATCAGTCTGGTCGTGATGTGCTGTGTTCGGTGCCAGTGGGCTGTAATGCCAGGTGGGTGAGAACACCAGATTGGCAGCGGTCTGGTGTTAGAGGGCAGTTTGTAAAACCCGAGCCAAAGACGATTCTACGTGGCAGTCTTTGTGTTGTTGTTTTTTTTTTTTCCACAGATGCATAATAATCCGTGTACAGGGTCAGAATTCAGGCAGGAAGCAGTGACATCTGTAATCATTAATCCTGTTTGCTGTGTTTGTGTGTGCATGAATCTGTATGTGGGTAAGTGTGTGTGAGTGTGAGTGCATGCATTATTAAACAGGTTTTGATCCTAAAAATGACCTCATTTTCTAAAAAGAAATATTTTGCCTCCAACAATAATGAAATATAAACTTTTTTTTTTTTTTTTTTTTCTGAAAACATTTGTTCAGCGGTTATGGCATGCATTAAGAATAAGTAAAGAAATATTAAACTCATTAGCACAGTACTAACACAGGAAAAGGGTAATAATTATGTACTTAAGAATATTATTAATTCATTTATATATTAGCTTTTTATTGTGTTTTGTTTTTCAGAACTTATAATGCATTAAATAAGATATTATAAAATAAAATAATATTAATTTCTTACATTGTATGAATTTGTATATTATATACAGGTCATTCAAGTCAAAGTGGGACTAACAACACAGTTATGAGTGTAAAAACTCTCTTCACTTCTCTATAAAATCCCCTGCACTTACCCCAGTGTTTCACAAGCCCTTGGACACTATCAAAGTAGAAAGTTTTCTCAGTACTCTGGGATCATGAATGGATCGCCTACTTCCCATCTGAAACCCCGGCCTCCCAGGAACTCCTTTGTTGATGATTGTGTGTTCAGTTCCCACAGACAGATGTGTTTCTTCTGTCTCTTCCGCAAGTTAGCGACAAGTAATCAGTTGATTTAAAACATTTGCACCATTTAAGTGTTTTACTGCAGCTACAGTACAAGTCTCAGCACCGTACTGTGCTTGAAGTCTTCCGTAAACGTCAAACAGTTTTATGTCTTCATTTATGAGAATTTCATCACAAATCCCAGTTTGACTTGAACACACTTCATATAATTATTTATAACTATAACAACATATTTATTTCACTGTGTGTGAGTAATATTGGGTATTTATCATAATTCTTCCCAATCTTATGTAATTAAACCAGCATTTATTTTTTATTAATGTTGCTTTTTTTGTGTCCAAACAGGTTACTACACATTGCTCTATGCATTTATGATAAATAACTTGATTTACAGTTACATCATGTTTCTTAAAACTTACTGATACATGGAATCAGCCATGAAAGAAACCTGAATGGGAACAGCTCTCCTCCAGAGAGGAAACCTCAACCACTTGACCCACTTTTTCCTCTTCCAAGTTGCCTACTTTACAGAGAGCTGAAATAAAATCAGGATTTGGGGGAGTATTGGCTCACGTGCCTGGCACAGCTCAGTCCCACGGCTAACCCTTTCATCCTGCTCCATGGTCTCAATCTAATTTGCCCCATCGCTTGCAGATTAGCCCCCTTCCTTATATTCTCTCCCTTGTCCATCTGCTTTGCTTGATTTCTTTGTGTGCTTAATGGCCTGGCTTCACTCCTGATCGAACCAGTCACCTGCTTTGACCCTTTGACCTGCCCTTATTTTTTTCTGTCCTATTGTCCTGGCAGCTGCTCTGACAGCAGTGACATTGTCACCATGCACATCTTAAAACACATCTATCCAAACTCTTCTAGCTATGTTAGATTAGCTTTCTCTTCTCTAGCACACATCTTCATCAATCCTTTAGGTCAGACACTGCTTCTTTTCCATAGACTGTTGCATCTCAGAGTCAGATTTGTCTGATGCCTCCGTAGATAGGTTGCGATGTTTCAGTTTAATTTCCGTAATGTAAAATGAACTACGCCAGCGTCTGTGAATGATTTCCGCACACATCGTCCCGCCATTAATCTTTCCCGCACCTGTTCTTTTAATAGAGGAGAAGATAAAAGCTCTGGGCAAGTTTATATTACACTCTTACTACAGTGTCAGCAGGAAAATATGAAGATGTAGAAGTAATTGAACTACTGCCGAGGCATTTTCATTTATGGGGTTTGTTTCTCCCCTGGCATTAGTGTCGCGCTCTGCCCTCACTGCTAGCTCGGTGGCCCAAATTTGTAAGGCGCTACTTATTCAAGAGGTCGTAAATCATAATCTTTATACTTTGATTCACAACTGCAAAAGTGGGTAATATCTTCAAAATGGTATTTTTACAATTTTGTACAGTAGCATGATTTCAGCAGTAGGACAAATCAGTAGACCAGGCAGCCAGGACAAACAGACATCATGTCTGGGGTACTAGTCTATTATTCATACAAATGTCTGCCTAAATATTTAGCCAAGCAACGTTTTCATTTGCTATTTAGCATTGTTTGAATTTAACGTTTCACTCTGGTGTGATTTACATGACATTACATTTTATAATTAACTTATTAACAGTAATATACAGTATGTGACTATTATTTATTACTTTTCTATAACAGTAATATATTACTCATATTAGTTATGGTGTAGCACCGTCCCCTTGCACCTCCAGGGCCTGGGTTCGATTCCCAGCCAGGTTTGATTCCCATGTCTGGGTGCATAGAGTTTGCATGTTCTATGATACATGGATTGCAAACTGTCTGCGATAGAGTGATTTGGACCATACCAAATGTCAAATGAAACTGTCAGCTTTCAACTATTTTTTTTTGCTTGACACACGATTCAGGGTGTTTTCATATTTGGAGCGTCAAGATCGTTTCCATGAACACTTGTCCCCAAAGTCTGGTTCACTTTGTTCAGTGAGAACACAATCGTTCCACGCTCGGCTGGAAAGGTGGTCTTAAAAACAATATAGTATACTTGGGCCCGAATTGAATCAGATATGAAAATAGACACGATGCCATCTGTGCCTTTTCCATGTGTGCGTTGGCTCGCACCAATCTCATTCTTCACCAGGCACACAAAAGCATTGCTCTTGATATTTTTAATATTTTTTTCAGAAATATCAATAATATTAGGCATAAGGTAACCACAAAGGTTATTCTGCTCTTCTCTTAGGTCTAATGGTGGCTCACAAGCCAAGTAGATGCATACTGCAACCTGCTGTATCAGAGAGTGCAAATATGCAAGCGTACCTGAGAACGGAGTACAAAAATAATGTGACTGTGGTGGAGTGGGGAGGGGGAACATGGTACAGTACAAATCATGCTCGCCGTATCATCCGGAGATCGCTGGTTCAATCCCCGGGTGATGCTGTAGCCTCTCGCAGCTGGGGCTCTAGAGAGCAAATTGGCCAAGCTCTCTCAGCAGGGTGACGACTGAGTCTTAATGTGGAGCCCGTAGTGACGGGGAGGAATTGGATACGACTAAATTAGGGAGAAAATTGTGGAAAAATCCAAGAAAACGTACCATGTTACTACCATCACTGATTGTAGCACGTTCTCAGGAATCTCACTACCTGCTACTCTTAGGGTTGGCACTTGCCCCTGTTTCCCCAGAACTGTCCATTTTTGTTAAACAGTTGGTCCTGGATTAGACCATTTTATAAGTGACTGATTTTATACATCTACAGTATATTGCATAACTATCACACAAGCTATCCAGAACAGGTCGCAGTTAACAAAACACAACATTGCACAACCTCTGCAGTGTTCAAGCAGGCTACTGGCTGATACTTGTAATGCATGTTCATAATCATCATGCTCTTCAGTGTTTTTCAACTTCAATATAGTATTTATTGTTAAGTCATGTTGGCTAGTTTCAAACCAAACAAAATAGTCAACTTTACTAATATGCCCGTGCTTTTTCATCAATATCAAATCAGGAATCAGAGGATGACGATGGTGGGAATACTAGGAATGTCAAAAAGAATTGCAAATGTTCTTTCTTTAACAATGGATGGCTAAAAAAGAAAAAAAAATCATGTACTGTATATCGACAACTAAATACCACCAAAAACTACTTAAACCTAATTGCAAAATATATTTTTGTTTTAAAAAATGCTGTAGATTCTTTTCACTATAGAGCACACAATGGATACAGCTACTAAGCTAATGAACATACAGTATATATAGTAAGCCACCAATTATTTTAAAGAAACAGTCAGAATTTTTGTCTGTTGGTTGGTTCTTTGTGTCAACTTTAGCTACATCACTCTTATTGGTTCATGGTTATATGGATGCTAGACAGAATGTCTTTACAGAATAGGCAGACATCTCAATGGCAAAATTCTGACTCATCTTCATATCTAATTTTTTATAAGGTCACAAACATAATATGCTACCAGAATTTTTTTTTTTGTAAACAGTGTAATAATTATACATTTCACTTAGTCTAAATGAACGTACTTAACTACAGGAGCTAAGGTTGAATTTAGTTTCTGCTAGCCAAAACCTTTTAGCCTAGTCAGATTACAGACAACAGAAACCAGAGACATTGTTTCTTTCGCTTGCCTGGGGAGCCTAGTTAACCTAAAATTATCAAAGTAACCTGAAATCAAAGCATTGAATTTTACATAGGTAGCATTTTGGGGCAAATGCATGAGTTAGCTTTAGACTAGAAAAGAGTTAGCTTTTTCCAGTCAAAAAATGGATTTTCAAAACCTCCCTGTTGATACCCTTAAAACCCCCATAGAAACTTTTGATAGTTTATATTACAATGTCAGATAAAAATAGTACAATAGCAGGATGATATAAAGATATAAAGAATCCTGAACTAATGGCTTATTTGGAAGTATTTGGTTTCTCCAGTTGCTTTTGTTCTTACCGCAGCTCCCGAAAGGCCCAGAAGAAATAACGGCCACTAGATGCTTATTTAACCTTAGTCAAGAATAAAGCTCAGAAATCTCCAGTGTGTTGTGCTTTTTCATATTTGTCTATGTGGATTGCTCCACTTGTTATAGCGGCCCAATTATTTGCTTTCCAGCGCCAGACTGCTACCAGACTCTGAGGAAACATTACTCTCACTCAGGGCCTTCAGTGATGCCCCAGGTGTTGAAGGAAATTCCGGTGTAAACTAGAATGTGGTATTTTTTTGTAGCTACAGAAAGCCTTCAAATTCAGGGGTTCAGTAGGATTTATGACTTTTCATGCGAAAGGCTGGTTTCGTCTAGGGAAAAAAATAGATTGTAGAACATGTGGTTGTGGCTACTGAAAAGTAAGGAGCAAAAGTTTCACAGCAGAGAAATCATTGTGGAACATTATCTACAGTACGTCTATAATCAAACATTTAATTTATAAAACACTATATAACCTTGTTTTAAAGCTGATTTTTTGCTTCTTTCTGTCACGTGATCAGTGAAGTGAGGTTACTTGTTTGAGTTCAGAGGGTTTTTGGAGAATGTTGAACCAAAGAGATGCACGCATTGTGTATGTTTGTGTGGAAAGATGATGCATTCATTTTGTCGGTCCACCATTACCGCAGTGTTATAAGCATTAGTGGACACGGTTGGTTGATGCATGAACAGACACATAAACAAACGCAACCATAAAAAACATACTGTATTTATTAAAACTTATAATTGTGTTTTTAAAGTTGATCAAACATATTATTGACACCAAATTGCATAATAATAAAAAAATAAACACAAATTTAGGCTGATTTATCCATTGTGCCAAAACTGTGGGAGAAGGATTTACTGAATGGCTTTTTGAAAATTCACATAAAAAATATGCATATGCTATGTACTGTAGCTCAGCAGTAGGTTTCTCACCTGCCATGTGGGAGGCCCAGGTTCGATTGCCAGCCAGTGCCCAAACACCAGCCCCTGGATGCAGTGCCAGTCCCAAGCCTGGGTAAAATGGAAAGGGTGTATTCAAGAAGGGCATCCGGGGTAAAATCTGCGCCAAGTTATGGGTGGATCAGATGGTCTGCTGTGACCCCTTGAGGGGAGCGGCCGAAAGACAAACAACAACATTTTGGCATTAGTGCCTATTAAGACCCTTATGACTCTAAGAAGACATGCCTAAAATATGATCAGTTTGCAATATTTCTTGCTTCACTTGAATAAAAATAACAAATTGTGCAAAAACTGTGAAAACTCCAAAAATGGAGAATCTCATTTTGCTGTCGAACTGTTCATTCTGTATATACATTTCGTTCACTGTGTTGCAATTTCAGCACAAAATGGATGAGTAAAATATCAAATTTCACATAAGGAAAATGGCTGTGGATCCGGAAAGGAATGGCTTGGCCAGAGTATACTTTTCTTTCGATTTCACAAAAACCTGCTCAACTCCATCTATAACCAGATTTACCCCAAACCACTGTTTTGTGAATAATGGATTTCAAGCATTTTTTTTTTCTTTAGAAGACCTCCACTGGTTTGGGGAAATGTTTGAGAGAGAGCACCAAAAATATATGATTTGAGTTAGTCAGCTTCCATCACTTTAATGCGACTTTCCTTAACAGATGTTGTGAAACTATTAGACTCAGTAGCAAAAGCCTTAGTGCTAGAACACCGACCGCATATGGAGTGTGTCTTACAAATGCACACTGCCTCGCTTAACCATATGGGCTGTTAGGGAGGAGCGGAGGGTCCGTTAATGGAAGCGTGGAATTTAATTATTCGCGTGTGTTCAACGGCCTCAGTGCTCTAAGGTGCCAAATGCACTCGGAAATCTAATTTCCTTCTGATCTAAGATCTACTCCTTTTCTTTTCATCACTGATCAAGATATTGCCGTTACACCAAGGGAGCATGAGCTCAGAGACTGACATCATTCATGCAAGCAGATGCATTTTTACAACTATTGCCATTGTTTTGTCCAAGTTTTTAGGGTTTTGTTTTTTTTTT
>JAAGKR010003877.1:0-11261 GCA_011419295.1 Clarias macrocephalus
AAAAAAAAAAAAAGAGAGAGAGATATTTCAGTCGACCTGGTGACAGATTGTATCAGTAACACAGTATAAATAATTTCTCTGTAATATCTCAGCACCCGAAGCCAGATGTTTTCCTCATTCTAAGATTAAGATCACTTGCACAGTTGTTCAGTTTTTACTGCATAAGCACTATAAAGAATCAGAGCGTGAGAGAGAAAGTTTATAAAGTAACACCAGTTAATGTTGTTTAGTTATTGTTTATTATTTATTATAATTATTGTTTCAATTAAATTGTTTGCAATGTCGAGTTTCTGCTTCTTTTTTTATTATATAATTAATATCTAAGATTAATAATGCTTCTCCTGCCTTAATTTACGACAAAGCTGTTATTTTCACTGCACTGCTTAATCGAATTGTAAGTTTTTCAATATTTTGTCATTAAAAATGGAATGTTTTTAACTCAGAAGCCATAATAAATGTATCGTAAAATCCCCCATGAGCTTCACCAGCGTAGTGATCTCCGAGCTCGGGCCATTTTTGTGATTTTTATACACTTAGAGTGTGTGTGTGTGTGTGTGTGTGTGTGTGTGTGTGTGTGTTTGCTCTGTTTTTCTTCAGTTCTTTTTCTTTTATTGCTTTGTTTAATTTCATTTATAATTTCATTTTCATTTTTACTTCAGTGCCTGCAGATGATGCTGGAGATGACGACGATGAGGTAAAACAGTTTAACGTCACCAACACAACATGAGTCATTCAAGGTTTAAATACAATCTGTACTTCACAGTAAACACTACACACCAGTGATGTTTTAATTCTTTTTTCTCCTTCTTTATAATTTAGAAGCTCATTAAAAGAAGTTGTGAGGGTGAGTGCTTCAGTGTTTCATTCAATACTCACAACTTTTTAGTTCTCTTCTAACACTTCTGATCCGGAGAAACAGAAACAGGGTGAACAGATAAATCCTGATTAGGCCAGGCTTAAGGGTCTTCATGTCAGTGGTGTTTAGAGGAGTGGTGTTTGGGGCAGTGGTGTTTGGGGCAGTGGTGTTTAGGGGCAGTGGTGTTTAAGGGCAGTGGTGTTTAGTTGTGAGTGGTGTTTGGGGTGTGGTGTTTAGAAGAATAGGGATAAGGACAGTGGTGTTTGGGGCAGTGGTGTTTAGGGGCAGTGTTGATAAGGGCAGTGGTGTTTAGGGGCAGTGGTGTTTGGGGCAGTGGTCTTTGGGGAGTGGTGTTTAGGGGAATGGTGATAGGGGCAGTGGGGTTTGGGGCAGTGGTGTTTAGGGGAATGGGAATAAGGACAGTGGTGTTTGGGGCAGTGGTGTTTGGGGCAGTGGTCTTTGGGTGAGTGGTGTTTAGGGGAATGGTGATAAGGGCAGTGGTGTTTAGGGGTAGTGGTGTTTGTGGCAGTGGTGTTTAGGGGCAGTGGTGTTTAGTGGTGAGTGGTGTTCAGTGGTGTTTAAGGGAGTGGTATTTGGGGGAGTGGTGTCTAAGGGAGTGGTGTTTAGGGCAGTGGTATTTGGGGCAATGGTGTCTAAGGGAGTGGTGTTTAGGGCAGTGGTATTTGGGGCAATGGTATTTAGTGGTGAGTGGTGTTCAGTGGTGTTTCAGGTTTTTAGGTGTTTAGGTGTTTAGGGCAGTGGTATTTGGGGCAATGGTGTTTGTGTTTGGACAAATATATTACGGTCAGTGAAAATGAATGAATGAATGAAGTGACTCTGTTTGTTTGTTATTGTAGATATTCAGAAAGAGCTGAACCAGAACATCAAAACTATTTCAGAAGTGCTCGGCCGGAATAAGTGTAAGAAGAAATACACTCGCGCGCGCGCACACACACACATACACACACACACACATACACACACACACACACACACACATATATATATATATATGTAGACTATGATTTGTTTCTCGGTTGTAGATTTGGAGGAGAAGATCGAAAACGTGCAGGAAGAGTGCAGCGACCTTGAGGGTGAGACATAATTATATTCAGCATCGTATATTCTAATATTTAATTCTGATTTCTTCTACAGTTAAACATTTTTATTAGCTTATTTGTTGTTGTGTGTTTTTTCCGAGCTTTTTTATTGATTAATTTATTGAGTGATTGTTTTTTTTTTACAGAGTTACTACACAGTTGTGAAGAAAATCCTGATCCAAAAAAGAAGAAGCGTAAGTGGAGCTAACGTTACTACCGCACTTTATGCTGTAATCTCTAATCGCCGGTGTAAACTCGCCTCCAAACCCAAACCTCAGGCACTAACTCCTCATCACTGATCCTAACACCCTCACTTCAGTTCTAACCCCAACTCTACATTCAATCCCCTGAACTGGAACCCTACCCCTCAGAACCTGATCCTGACCCTTTACCCCACACCCTGTTTCTGCTCCTCCCTCTGAAATGAGGCGTGATGAAGCGTCTAAGTCATCATTATTATTATTATTGTTTTTATTTCCTGCTGATTCTCCTCCACAGCTCTGGACGTTATACTGCTGACTCAAGAAATCAACAGCATCAAGGACAGCATCGCATCCGAGCCGTCCGAGGCCAAGAGGAAGGGTGTGTCCTTAATGCACGTGGGACGTTTAAGAGTTTATACAATAAAGTGGAACGTTTACCTGAATAAAGTGTTTGTGTGTGTGTGTGTTACAGAACTAAAGGAAGCACTGAGGAAGAAGGAAGAACAGCTTGATGTCTTGAAGAAGGATGTACACGATCCAGACATCGATAAAAGTGTGTACAGAAAGAAAAAAAGGAACAGTAATTACACTGAGTGTGGACGTCTGATCAGGGTGTGATGATTAACTCCTCCTCTGTCTCTTCTGATCAGTTCTGGTCATAATCTCCAAGCTGGAGAAGATGAGGAAGCTTCAGAACCAGGGCCTGGATGACGCCACGCTGGACCAGATCAAAAGTGAGAGTCGCTTCAGCATCCTACAGACGTCTAGTTTAATCCTAATCTATAAGGTCACGTCTAAGATTCTGTCACTGCTGAGAAAATACATGAGGTTACTCAAGCAAGCTAGTTCATGGGATAAACCAGGTAGCCAGCATGCTAGTAGCAAGTCGCTGATTTAGCGAACAGTCTGGTAGGTTTTGTATGGAATGTTGGCATTTATAAAACACTTCTTAATGTTGTATAAATACTATAATGTTTATTATAATGTTTTTATTTCTTTTTGCCTTTTAAAGAAGAGAAAGATCAAGCCCTCGATTTGATCTCCGAGCTCGACGACTCAAACCTGGCCAAAGTCGGTAAGTTTAGCAAAGACTATGTAGCATTGTGATTAGCATTTAATTAAAGGTCCCATATTTTACTTTTTCTTCAAAGAGTTAGAGCTCCTCCCCCTGTGTGTGTGTGTGTGTGTGTGTGTGTGTGTGTGTGTGTGTGTGTGTGTGTGTGTGTGTGTGTGTGTGAAATACCTCTCACACCTCACACTACTTCTGTTCATTCCTCATTCAAACATGCTGTTTCAGTGTCTATGTAAATGAGCCACGCCCCTCCATATTCTCTTTGTTCTATGTTAAACATTATGTTAAAGTTGAGCTGTGGTAATGTTTCTCACACTTTCTCAATGTTCTCAGTGCTAAAGAACCTGATCCTGCTGTCAGACGAGACTCATCTCAAGAAAATCATATCACAGATCAAAGAGCAGACGGACAAACAGTTAGCAGGTGTGTGTGTGTGTGTGTGTGTGTGTGTGTGTGTGTGTGTGTGTGTGTGTGTGTGTGTGATTTATTTTACTGTAACACATGGCAGAAGATATAGTTTAACTTTAACTTTTAGATGTAAATGTTAACGAACAGTTTCTAATCAGAGGTGAGACGTACAGGAAGGGTTCTGATGTAAAGTAAAGAACTGAAGCCTAGCATGATGTTTAGACAGAAGGTTTAGCATACATCATTAGCATAAGCATGTGTAAGACTGTGTACATAAGTAAAGGAGGAGTGTAACCCTGAACAGATCTGCAGAAGAACGTAAGGAAGAAGGAGGAGGAGCTGAAGAGGAAAACTGCAGAGCTGGGACAGAAGGACAGTGATGTAACTAAGCTGAGTGAGAACTCTTCTTTAGTCATGTAATGCAAGAACGGTCACTAGACCTGAAATCACAAATCCAATCAACTTTATTCTATTCAATAAATTACCTCTTGTAGCCAAAGACATCAAGAATTTACGAGAGGAACTGAAGGACCTTAACAAAGAATTAGAAGACCTGAAGAACGCGTCAGAAGCGAAGCTCAGAAGTATGTCATCTCTTTGATTTCTGTAAAGTTCACAGTTCATTTCGATAAATTTCACACCACCGCATTTTAAAATAATGAAATATTAAACGTGTGTGAAACTGAACAGACCTGGAGAAGGAGCTGGACAAGAACAGACAGGAGCTGAAGAAGGTCAACAAAGCTCTGCAGGAGAAGGATTCAGAGTTAGCAAAGAACGGTGAGAGAACATTAACATTCTCCCATCAGGAGGACCTCCACGTCCAGTTTCACTCCACCCTGGTGGAGAACATACAGTAGGGAGAAGGTCTGAAGAGACTGCTCATGAACCTAGTAGAGCAGAAGTTTAAATACTGGAGCAGACAAGCCACTGATGTAGCAGATCTTCTGATCCATTAGTAATTGTTAATGTTCCTGTGGTTGAAGTGCTAAAGAACACAGAGCTCCTTGAGGAACTGAGACAAGCCAAAGAGGAAGCAAGCAGGATAAACCAGGAGGCTGGAAATAGGATAACAGGTGGGGTCCATCCATCTATTTTTCAATTTGTTTTTCCATCCATTTCTCTATCCATCTATACATCCATTTGTTCACCCCCTTACCTGATCATCTATAAATCCACCTATCCATCAATTTGTCCTCCCCTTTACCTGTCTGTCTATCCATTATCCATCCATCCACTTATTTACTCCTCTACCTAATCATCCATCCATCCATCCATCCACTTGTTGCTCTAGTGAATTTAAATTCTTTTATCTAGTGACTTCATTAGAGTTTATTAGTGTTTATCTGATAAATAATTCAGGATTTTTATTTTATTAAACTGTGGGTACAGCATGTTTGATGTGCATTCTGTAAATGTATAAATATTTTATTAAAATTAAATGTCTCTTCAAGACCTGGAGAAGAAGCTGAAGAAGGGAGAGGAGGAAAATCAAAGTAAGTCCAGTTTCCATTAAAGCCAACCGATCCCTTTCTAAGGATTAACACTGAGCTCTCATCAAAGAGTGTCCCACACACACACACACACACACACACACACACACACACACTCAGCTAGCTTTGATCCATTAGAGGGCAGGACTGTTCTCATATGCTAACAGCTAGTTAGCTGAGTAGTCACATGACCTTGATAAAGGGTGGATGAGTATATCATGAATAACGGCTCTTTCACACACACACAGGCTTTGCAAGTGATAAACTTTTAATTTTTTGTAGAATTGCAGAAGGCAGTGAAGGAGTGCGCTGACATCACGCAGTCTTACAACAGTGAGCAAACACACTCTTTATGCTTAAACATATGAAGGAAATGACACATTGAATGACGTTTTCAAACTTATAACGTGTGTTTGTGTGTTTCAGAACTGAAGACTGATTTTGATAAGGCGGTTTCAGAGCTGAATGATACACTGCTTAATCAAGGTGAGTTCATAAGAGCCAAGTGAAGCTGGTCAGAACGGCGTGATAGTTCTCTTTTTGTGCCATTTTCTCTTTCATCTTATTCACCTTTTCCTGCTTGTTCATATTCTGCAGTGTTTAACATTCAATCCCTCAACCAGGACATCAGGCATTTGGAAGATGAACTCAGTGAATCAGAAGAAGTCAATGAGGGTGTGTACGACATCACACAGCCAGGATTTACTGTACAGGGTTTACACACTTTACACTTGGTTTCTTTCTTTTACTCCACTTTATAACACCTGATACTGGGAACAAGGAAGCTAGTAACCAGGATGAGAAAAACTAGGAACCTTTAGAAAGAGAAAGCTCAGAACCTAATAAAGAGTGATTAGGGACCACAAACTAGGAATCTTGGAAAGAACATAGGAACTAGAAAAGTAGGAAACCAGATGAGTAGGAGGTGTGTCTGGGAATCTACATACTCTGACAGGAGAATCAGAAATAGGAAAATAGGATCAGGGTACTATGAAACATGGCCATGGAAACAGAAACTAAGGTTCTGAGAAAATAGGCACCATGACTAGCAACCTGGGAAGCTAAGAGCAACTAGGAGTTTTGAGTAAGGAAAGGATAAATGTGACCCCTCACATCCAATCAGGCATTAAGCTGCATTTCAGGTGATGTGAGCTCTGCACAGATGCCTTCTTCAATAAGGTCCATTTTGTTACCAGGTTTATTCCTGCATCATGTCCGATTCCTGTATGTCCTCATGGTGACACCAGGATTTCATGTGATGTTTAGGATTAAAACCTTTTCTATTCTGCTGAAGAATCAGTGAGATTTGGGGTTTATCCACTGAATTTTGTTGAAAAACCAACATTTTATACGGTTCACCTACTGCCCCCTATTGGCCATAGCAGTAAGTCAAAACTAAGTGGCTTGATTTAATACCTGACTTGATAGGATGGCTTAAATATTTATACTGTAGGAAGGAAGAAACCAATTTAGTTTGAAGCCAGTGAAAGAGGGACTAGGAACATTATGGAAGAGAAAAGCTAGAAACTGTGACTAGGAATCTAGGAGCCAACTAAGAACAAAAACCATCGGGACACATGAAGTTATTCGGACTTTGGAACTATGAATCTAAGAAACTTGGGTAGATTGGGGCGGGAAAACTGAAATATCACCTAGGAAACAGGAATCTATTTAATATGGAACCTGAGTTCATACCTCAGTTTGACACTCCACAAAGAAGAAAGCGTATATTTGTAGCCACCTGTGGAGCACGGAGGGTTAGGGGCATTGAACCCTTACCTTCCGACCAATAAAACACAGGGTTAAACTGTTGAGTCAGGCTTCTTACCCTTAACCCTGAGTCTTAACCATTAAACCTAACAAAGAGCTCATTAGAGAATCAACATGTGACGGTATTAAGAACATGTGAAGTAGGAAGCTAAAGGAACCATAAGGAAACTAGTACTGTTTATTATCAGGACACTAGAACCCAGGAGATAACAGTAATATGAGATGTGGTGAGTGTAGAGCTCCAATCCTCAGCAATGAGGAACCAGAAGGAAGAACAGTGGAGAACCAGCTACTACAGTAAATCATGCCGTGTTTATGTTTCAGACCTGCAGGAGAAACTGCGACAGAAGAAAGCAGACCTCGAGGAGGCCAAAAAACAGATCAAGGACTTGAAAGGAGAACCTCTGAAACGTAAGCAGCACGGCGGTTACTTCTGAAATCCGTGTTAGAAGCGTGTTCGTACGTGTAGGAAATCATCAAGTCGTCTTCTGCAGCGGTGAAGAAATAACAGAAATGAAGCTTGGATGTGCGTGAGGGTGTGAATAATGTTTGCTTCACTCTCGTTTGTTGTTAGTTGTAAAGTTACTCGATGACTTGAGAAAGCTGAACAAGAACCAGGAGGAGGACATCCAGGGGTATTTAGACAAGATTAAAAGTGAGTGTGATGATTATTTTATTTCTATAAAGCTCACTCTGTGCAGGCACATTGCTGTTAATCAGAACATGTGTATGGAAACGTGAATAAAATGAGTGTGTGAATGCAGAACTGGAGAAGGAGGCGCAGGAGATGGTGAGACAGCTCGCAGCAGAGGGAAACCAGAAAACCAAACTGGGTGAGTGGTAATGCGTTTATTATTATTATTATTATTATTATTATTAATTTTAATTATTAGTAGTAGTAGTAGTCGTGGCACAACAGATTGGACTTTATTTAACTGTTCTATATAATAAGTCTCTCTCTCTCTCTCTCTCTCTCTCTCTCAGCCACCGAGGTGCTTTTCCTAAAAGAGACAGTGGACCAGTTAAAGAAAACCCTTGCAGAAGTTAAGCAGGTGAACCAGGAGCAGATTGAAGGTCAGCTGTCTACACAACACCTGCAGCGTCACTCACCTGTGACCTACCTGACACTGCTCACTGACCTTGGATTTCTGTCCATCAGGTTTGGAGAACCAGATAAAAGAGAAGAATAAAGAAATCGGATTTCTAAAAGCGAGCGGCTGTGGAACTGATGTGCTCAGTAAGTGTTCGGTTACAGAGCAATGATTTTATAACGAGCGAGTCAGAGCAGGTAGCGAGACTCAGAGTAGACGCTGAACCAGGTCATGGTCTTCATCATGGTGGGAGATGGTTTAGCAGGGTGCCATGTGTACATGATCAAGACGGGAAGATCATTGAGAGAAGAAATGCAGGACTGAAGGACGAGAAAGAGCTCAGCAGGTCGAGTGGAAATAACGATGATTCAGGAAAGAATCCAGCACAAACACGGGAGTGATGTAGTGGCAGGAGATAAAACCATGCAGAGAGAGAGCACAAGGTTTCTCAGGGTGGAACATGAGCTGAAGAAGTCAGAATAGAGGATTGTGCAGGAGAAAAATCTGGAAGTTGGAAACTTTGGGCTTTTTTTCAGCATGCAGAAAAACAAGGTTGTTGTGGATGGAACTGAAACTAAGAACAAGCAGGAAATGGAACCGAGGGAGGTTCATGGTTCAAGGTGGACAGGGATGAAGGAAAAGCTGGGAGCAGGAAGTTTCAGGAATCTTCAGGGTGCAGTAGCAAGTGAAGAAAACATGAATACTGAGGAACAAGAAGGATTGTTTAAGGTGAAGCAGGAACGTATGGGTGGAAATGAGTGAGGAAAAGAAAGGAAGTGGGAAAGGAGAGAGTTCTTCAGAAAATAAAGCAAAGATGAAGGAATACAATCGGAAGAGCTTGGGATTCTGCAGTGTAGACAGGACACAGGGACGAGAAGACCTGCAGGAAATCAGGAAGTCAGACAAAGTAGAGATCGTCGGGTTTACAACGTCATTGTTCTTCTAACGAGTTGTGAGTGTAACGTGTTAACAAAAACACAACAACAAACACAGAGTGGGCGGAGCAAGGCGGAGGTGTCTCAGTGTAAAGGTCGTTTCCAGGAGTTCCAGTGTGATTTAAAACCTGTCTGTGCTGTAAGACAGTGCCCCCTACTGGAGCTTTTCCTCAGTCTCAGTGTGAGTAATTAAGTCAGGTGAGTATACCTCAGATATCCGTGATGAGGCCGGTTTTATTCAGTGTGTGTATGTGTGTGTGTGTGTGTGATCCTCAGAGAAACAGATCGCTGATCTGCAGCAGGACCTGAGGGACAAAGAGCTGGAGCTGAATCAGCTGAAGAGAAAGAACTCTGTGGAGATCAGGGGTGAGGAACCGGAGAACATCTTCTGTTCTTCTTCATCTTCTGCACTTTGTGTTTTATTGATCAGCATGTTTCTGCTACAGAGCTGGAGAAGCAGCTAACCGAGAAGAACCGTCAGCTGCAGAGGAGCAAAGCAGAGCTGCAGGAACAGGGAGAAGAAAACGCCAAGCTGAGTGAGGGACACGCCCGGCTTTACTCACAGCCACTTTAACCACGGCTTTGATCTGATCCTGTGGATCACACACTCATCTCTCTCTCTCTCTCTCTCTCTCTCTCTGTGCCAGTTGAGAGATTAGCTGATCTGAGTGCACAGCTGAATGAACAGACAGCACAGAGTAGCAGGGACATTCGTGTGGCACAGAAGCGCATCACCGGTACACACTCTCCCTCTACTCAGTGTTTTATTATGATTTTAATTTTGGACTATTAAAGATTTCTAACCTGAGGAATCTGAAGTCATTAAAAAGTCATTTAATTTTTCTTCCAAACAGACCTTCTGGAAGAGCTGAGGAAGAAGGAGAAGGAGATTGTAAACCTGGAGAATAATAACGCAGGTGAGAGCTCTGACTGTGCAGCCCTGTGATAAACACTGCACCTGTCTCAGGATGTCTGAGGTTAACTATCTGAAATATCCAAATATGGTCACTATATGAAAATGTCAATTGTCAAATGTCAAAATGTTAGCTTCCAGATATATCGCGTGTCTCCTTTACACAAGCAACTTCTTATCATTTGTGATTAAGACAATAAAACTAAACTAAAATAAATAAGAGTTGTAGAGATACACAGCCACAAAATAAGCACACATTGTTCTGCCTTTTGCTTTTATCACGGCAGTGGCATCACTTTGATAAGCTCATGCAATGTGACATAAGTCACATTAATTTATCTCCAAGATTTCATATTGATGCTGTGAGAGTAGGACCACTGCGTAAAGTACTCTCCAGCACATCCCAAAGACTCAGGTTGGGACGCTGGAGTCCTGGAAACCCTCCATAGATGTGATGTGCTGGTGATTCAGTACATTCAGGTGGTCATGTGAAATTTTATTTCCACATAACGTTGCTGAGTCTCGACCTGAGCGACTGAAGCAACCCCAGATCATAACACTGTCTCCAGAGGCTTGTACAGTGGACACTATGCATGATGGGAGCATCGCTTCATGCGCTTCCCTTCTCACCCTGACATGCCCATCACTCTGGAACAGACTCAGTCTGGACTCATCAGGTCACATGACTTTTTCCATCACTCCAAAGTCCAGTCTTTATGAGAGTCTCACTAACAAGTGGTTTTCTTATGGACACACAACTGTTTAGTCCCAATCCTGTGAGCTCTCATTACAATGTGTGTGTGTGTGTGTGTTTGAAAATGCTCTTACTTTCACTATTGAACCATAGCCATGAGTTCTACAGTGGAACCTTGGATTACGAGCATAATTTGTTCTGGAAGTGAGCTCATATTCCAAAACACTTGTAAACCAAATCAAACCTTTCCATAAGAAATAATGAAAACTCAAATAATTCGTTCCACAGCCCAAAAAAATTAATACAGAAAAATAATTAATACAATATATAAAGTAAAAATAAAACAAATTAACCTGCACTTTACCTTTAAAAAAAGTTAAAATAAATCCCAACAGATAAGTGTTTCTGTTTATGCGCGCAGTCGCCGTGTACGTGTGTCTGTGTGTGTGGAATTAGACCCTTCCCTCGCCTCATCTTAAGTCAAGTCAAGTCAAGTCAATTTTATTTATATAGCGCTTTTAACAATTGACATTGTCGCAAAGCAGCTTTACACAATAAAAAGAAGTAAGTCTGTATGCAATGTGTATGAATCAAAATGATAAGATTGTCCCTGATGAGCAAGCCGAGGGCGACGGTGGCAAGGAAAAACTCCCTGGGATGGTAATAGGAAGAAACCTTGAGAGGAACCAGACTCAACAGGGAACCCATCCTCATCTGGGTGATAAC
>JAAGKR010003877.1:20666-38255 GCA_011419295.1 Clarias macrocephalus
GTGACTGGGCGTGTCCCAGGTGTGGTCCAGTGGTTAATGACACTAACTGTGTGTGTGACTGGGCGTGTCCCAGGTGTTTTCCAGTGGTTAATGACACTGACTGTGTGTCTCAGCGTGGGTGAGAGTCGGTCTGTACGGTCCGCAGTACTGAGGAGAGAGCAGCTGCCTGACCACACCCACATTCACACCCAGTCACAGAAGCACTTTCAGCAACAACACACATCTGATGACGTTATGTCGTCTTAAACACGCGTCTCTGCACTAATCACTTCTAAGTCCTTCTGAGTCACCTCTGAACCGTCCGCGTCGTTCTGTTCACAGCTAACACTTAGCCACAAAGCTATAGTGATACGTCGGTCGCAAATGATTCTGCTCTTAGAAACGGCTCTTTTTTTCTGTTCAAGCCACACGTGATTGGTCAACTACATGTCATGACGTGTGTGTGTGTGTGTGTGTGTGTGTGTGTGTGTGTGTGTCCGCACTGATCAGGAGGGGAGGGGCAGGGTTTCAGACACAGAACACAGAGAAACGGAGGAACAGGAGGGAGGGAGAGACAAGACGCTGGAAAAGGTGCAAAAATAGAGTGACAGCAGGAGACGCAGTAAAATTTAGATGTATTTCAATTATGTAGACAATAAAAAGGCAGAGTATGCAAAACAATAGTTTTTTTTTACATTAGTAATTAATTTTTCCACGTGATTGATAAATTATTTTAAGCAACAAAAAATATGAGGAGCCATCTGGGAGTGGAAAGAGACGGATCTTTTTAGCGAGCAGAGCCAAAAATAACTGGCTCTCTTAAAAAAAAGCTGTAATTTCCATCACCACAAAGCTAACTAGCTTCTAACACATGGCTGAATCCCAAATCCCTCTCTAACCCCTCATCAAGGGCACTACCTGGTCTGTGCCGTAGTGTATTATGATATGTTATAATACATTATAAAACAGCACAACCCCAAATGTGATACTGATTAATTATCTCATATCTTATAATAATTTAGCCTGTTTACTTTAAATATGTATGTAATTCATTGATTGATTGGTTTCTCTTGTGTAACTCTGTGGACAGAGCGGCCACCTCCAGTGATTCCACCCATAGTCACCATCTGTAAGTTAATACACATCATCATAGCGTTAAGATACATTTCATAAAAATGATTTTATTGACAGACTTATTGAATAATCCATGAGTTTATTCAATCAGCTTGTAAACTTAACAGCTTTGCTTTGGATGCATGGCTAGTTTGGCCACGCCCACTTCACTGCATACCAGCCTAGGGAATGAAACGTGGTCGTCTAACCAGAATCACATTAGTAAGTAAGTAGTAAGCGAGTAAGTAAAATCTGACCTAGCCTCCTTTGTCTCTTTAGCATCTCTGGAAATTGATGAACGGACCGCTCACAAAAGACTTCAGATCACCAACAACGGAAAATCTGTGCGTGGCGTCCAGTCCCCGCTAGCCAAACCCGACGACCCGAGGCGCTACGACGTAGCGATTGCGGCTCTTGCAAAAACGGCCTTCACCTCGGGGAAGCATTACTGGGAGGTGCAGGTGAAAGACAGGTCGTGCTTCGTGGTGGGCGTAGCGTCTGAAACGGCACCCAGGAAAGGAGTGATCTTATACAGGCCCAGTATCGGCTATTTTACCCTACATAGGCTCAACGGGAAAAACTTTAAGCAAAGTGATGATAAAGCTGAGCTGCTCAACTTGGTGGACCAACTCAATATCATCGGGATCCTCCTTGACTACCACGCAGGGGAGGTGGCCTTCTATAACGCCGAGACCAGAGCACTCCTCTTCACGTTCAGCGGATACCACTTTACAGTAGGGCTGTACCCGTTTGTGGCTACGTGCGGCACAGACAGCCCAAAGGAATGGCCCATAGAGCTGCTGGATTCAGCCTTGCCACTGTGGCTCAAAGCATAACACACACACACACACACACACACATCACACATATATCTATACAGCTATAAAAATTGCTTACACGATTTTAACTTGTGCATAATTCTCTCAAATAAAAAACAGTCTTGCTTTCATGTTTCTTTGCTTTATTTCAGTCTGCATTAGAATCCGAGCCAGCAACAAGTGAAATATACCTTCATATGCAAATTAGAAACACCCACCATTTTTGTATTAGCTAACTTAGCTAGCTGATCAGGTCGCCGCTAGACCAGTGATTCAGACTTCAACTCCAGGCCTGGGGGAGCACCTGACCTGCATGTCAGTTAAGAAGAAATACTGTTAATTGGCTGACTAGTTAAATCAGGTGTGCTGGGAGCTGAAACTAAAATGTACAGGGTGAGTGGTTCTCCAGGCCTGGAGCTGAGACACACCATACTAGACAACCAGGTTACACGTGGAGCTAAACGTGCAGGAATATACTGGTACAATAATGTCCGAAGTTAACACTGGCCAGGCTAGCTAAAGAGAGGCTAAACCCGAAGAGTTGAGCCGTGCACCGTCTCACTCACAAAGTTTTAGTAAAAGGTTTTGGTAGAAACATTCCTGTTAGAAGGAGAGAGGGTTTTCTAGAGAGGATTCCCTCTGGACTCTCTGTGTGAAAAGGTCACTGATTGAAAATGGCTTTTCTGTTAAAAAAGTCAATTTAAAAGCAAAATGAACAACAAAACTGCATATAATATAGAATATGCAACATGGCTAAAGTTTATAGATTCTGGGCTATGCTGAGAGTTATTTTTACGATGGCTTTACCTGATGCAGGGTAATAATCTGGACCTTCTGAGCTGGTCTTTGGGTCAGGTGTTCTAACCCCTCACAGAAGGGCTTAAAGCAAGAAGAAAATTCAGTGCCAGAAAATTCAATGACATTTTTAAACATTTCTTTTTGTTCCAAACATTTACTAAAAGTGTCAAAACTACAGTATGATGTCATGATAACTTGATCATGAGTGATTTATTTAACTTGGTCTCAGATGGTAGCGTCACCTTTTCTTCTCCGGACAAGCTTTTTTCACCCAGATTCCGCAGACAATCAGAAAGGAGATTGATCAGAGAGAATGACTGGACCCCAGTCCTCAGCAGTCCCATCCCTGGACATTTTGCAGATTATCAGTCTGTCTCTGATGTTTTTCCTTCTCGAAATGTACACGTGTGAGCGCTATTGTGTGGGGGGTCCTGTGTCACGCCAACTGTACAGCATCCTGAGACCAGTCATGTGTGAGGTCACTTCTCAGCTGAGGGACTGGACTCACTCACAATTTTACCTCAGAACACGGCCATGAATAAAGAACGGTACAAAAACATCCTCCGAGAGCAACTTCTCACAACCATCCAAGAACAGTCTGGTGATGAACGATGCCTTTTCCAGCAGGATGGAGCTCCTCACCATGAGGCAAAAGTCATAACTAAGTGTCTCGGGGAATAAAACATGGAGATTCAGTGTCCAAGCCAGGAAACTCCCCAGACCTTCATCACATTGTGAACTTGTGGTCGATCCTCAAGAGGTGGGAGGACAAACACAAACACACAAACTCCAAGCATTGATTAAGAATGAGCTGCGCCATCAGTAAAGGTGTGGCCCTGAAGGTGATTGACAGCATGACAGGATGAACTGTAGAGGTCTTGAAAAAGAAGATCAACACTGCAAATACTGACTCTTTACATAAATTAATGTAAGTGTCACTAAAAGCCTTTGGGACTTTTGTATACAATGTATGTAATTATACTTCAGTAAACTAGAGTAACATCTGACACAAAGATCTAAACACACTGAAGCAGCAGACCTTTAACAGGTTTTAGCAGTAAAAATTTATATTTTTGTCATTCTCAAAACTTTTGGCCCCCAGCTGTACTGTGATAGTGATGTCATCATAACCACAGGAGGTCCAAAACAGGAGTCTGATCACAAGCTGAACCTGAACGTCTCTCTCTCTCTCTGTACTGAGCCGTGTGTGTGTGTGTGTGTCAGGAGAAACACATCACTCAGACATCACTAAACCTAACCCTGTGATTCAGTTTCAAGAGATTGGTGTTTAAACCAATGAATGAATAAATAAATAAACACTTAAAGCATGTACTAATCTATTTATTGACTCTGAATTAGATTTCTGATTGAAGCGTTACACAGGACAGAGAAAGACCTGATGTCTGACTCGAGGTCGATTAGTGTCTTGTTCATAATGGAAACAATATATTGTAGTCTTATACACACACACACACACAATATACACGCATACACTACACACACTGCGTAGTCCCTGGGTGTGTAGTGCAGGAAGGAGAAGATTGTTGTACCTTGACAGCGTTTTGATCTTTTTTTTTTACCTAGTATGGCCGTCTGCAGCCCCGCCCGAGCTCCAGGCCAGAGTCCAGTCTACGCTGAGAGTTGTTTTAGCGATGTCTCAGGCAGCGCTCCTGAGGAGAGCCCCGCGGTGAGCGTCTGTGCAGCGAGCGCCTGTGTGGCAGCGCCGTCCTGCATGCCGTCCTGCCAGTGCTTCTTGCGGTGTTGGTGCAGCGAGCTAAGGAAGGCGAACTTGTCTCCGCAGACGACGCACTGGTACGGCTTCTCCCCTGAGTGCATCCTCAGGTGCTGCTTGAGTGTGCAGGTCCGGGCGAAGGTCTTGTCACACTGCGTGCACTTGTACGGCCGCTCTCCGGTGTGCGTCTTGCTGTGATGGTATAAGGTGGACTGCTTGCTGAAGCTCTTGCCGCACTCGGTGCACTGGTAGGGCCGCTCGCCGGTGTGGATGCGGCGGTGGCTGCGGAAGTGCCCGTAGTTGGAGAAGCTCTTCCCGCAGTCAGAGCAGAGGTAGGGCCGCTCTCCGGTGTGCGTCCTCTCGTGACACAGCAGGTGTCCGGACTGGCGGAAGCTCTTCCCGCAGTGCGAGCACTGGTACGGCTTCGCGCCTGTGTGGACGCTCTCGTGCGACCGGAGCCCGTCCACGCGCGAGAAGCTCTTCCCACAGGTCTGGCATTTGAACGGCTTCTCGTTGGTGTGCGAGCGCTCGTGGATCTTGACGCGCGGAGCGTGGCTGAAGGTGCGCTCGCAATACGAGCAGCGGTACGGTTTCTCTCCGGTGTGCGTCCTCAGGTGCGCCTTGAGGTTCCCTTTCGTCCGGAAGGTCTTTCCGCACTCCCTGCAGGAGAACGGTCTCTCGTCCCTGTGCATCATCATGTGCGCCTTCAGGCCGGACGAGCCGGCGAGGTGAAGCCCGCACACCTGGCAGATGAAGCTGCTGATGCCCGTGTGTCGACTGGAGTGCAGCTTCAGTTCGGCTGACGTCACAAACCCCTTCCCGCACTCCTCGCAGCAGAACCGCATCTCCTTGGAGTGTCTCTTCACGTGCTTCTGCAGGCTTTGTGCCGAGCTGTAGCTTTTATCGCACTGTGAGCATCTGAACCGTCTCTCTCGAACGCCGCAGGCGCTTTTCAACTCCTCTGCGTTTCCGTTTGCTTCAGAGCAGTGTGTTGCATCTCGAGTTTGGAGTTTGTTTCTGTTACCCTGTCTTTTAGGAGAAGGAGACCGACTGCCGCCATCGTCACCGTTACCTGGAAGAGGAACAACGTCGTTACTCGGATAACTTCCTGCATGATTCCTGATCTAATCTGAATAAACGATTCCAAACCGTTATCATGCATGGACACTGATGTAAATGACCCACAGGGGGCGCTCACGTCCTCTTCGTCTGGGTTCGGTTCTCCCTCCTCGTCACTGGCCACAGGTGGGATCAACTCCATGGTCCTACAGTCCACCACCTTCACCGAACACACCTTTACTGGAGTGTGTGGCGCACGCCCTTCCTCCCGGTTGCCACACACACTCTGTCCAGAGTCGGGAGGGCGGAGCTGAGCTTTACACACAGAGCATAGCGCCGCGCCCATCTCATCCTGAGAGGAAATAAACAGACATGATGTGAAGATGACGAGATGACGTCGTCATGCTCATCTCACACACACACACACCCAAACACCCACCCACACACCCAACACCCACACACACACACACACACCTGGCGAGTGTTTATAGCTTTCTGTCGCTGTAGAGACTCCTCCAGCGCACACACCAGCTCTCTGAGCTCACACACTTCAGCGTAGAGGTCTGAGATGTCGGTCATGGACAGTTCGGTCACGACCGACGCCGTGCAGGACGAAGATGGAGGAGGATCACAGAGCAGGTGGAGCTGCAGGACGGCTTCTCCTCCTCTTCCTCCTCTTCCTCCACCCACACACTCCTCCTGAACCGCGGCGTCCATCTCTGCACAGACACACAGATCAGACCAATCAGACGGATCAGACGGAGGACAAGTGTCTTAAAGAATACTACTCGTACTCGTAAATCACGTCAGCACGGTTTAACAGACTTCCTAAACATCTGAAATCTTTTTTTTAATTTAAATGTTCGTATTTATGAGTGTTCATTTTTCCTTAAGACTGTAATTAAGCCCCGCCCACTAACCATACATTAACAACAATTAAATACACACAAAGTATTAAGTTTTTTCCTGTTTTTTTTACATACTACATGTGATATAAACATCACACATTAGTAAGTGAAACTAATCATTAAACATGCAACATTAAAGCATCTTCACAGCCTCTGAATTTATCATTTAATGTAATAAACCCGTACTGTTGTAAAAACACACACACAGTTAGTTCCCGTTATCACACACAAACTCGACTATCTAAACCTTCACAAAATTAAACATTAATTTTAAACTTTTACCCGAAATAAGTGATGATAATTCTCAGTTCAGTTCACCATAAACACTCTTCTTCTCCTCCTCCTCCTCCTCCTGCTGCTGCTGCTTCTTCTTCTGAGACGCCGCTGCGGTTACAGAGGAAACCAGCGCTGCAGCGCATCATCTCCCCCTGCTGGTAGCGAACACGAACTGCGCTCTGTACAACTCACTGTGTGTCCTTAACACTTCTTATGTTTTATTTTATTTGTAAATAAAAATGGCAACACATAATCCAAAAACAACATAACAAGGAAGGATAAAAGCAGCATTAAAGAAAAAGTTATAGATAAAAATTAAATAAAAGTCAACAACACACAGTGGTGTATTGGTTATTTAGCATTGTGGCCCTGCACAGCCAGCGTCCGGGTCCGATTCCTGCCTCTGGTCTGTCTGCATGGAGTTTGCATGTTCTCCCTGCGCTTGGTGGGTTTCCTCTGAATACTCCAGTTTCCTCCCACAGTCGAAACACATGCAGATGAGGCTGACTGGAGTTTTCAAATTGTCCGTAGAGCGTGGTGACTGTCTGTGTGTGTGTGTGTGTGTGTGTGTGTGTGTGTGTGTGTGTGTGTATCCTGCGATGGATTGGCACGCTGTCCAGGGTGTATCCTGCCTCACGCCCTGAGTCTCCTGAGCTAGGCTCCGCCCCGTGACCCTGTATACAGGATAAAACGTTTATAAAGCAGACAATGACGGTGGATAATAAATAACACAGCCGAAAAAAAGTAAAGGAGCTTTTTAGGTAAAAACTAAAACTGTATCCCATATAACTCACATAAATGTACATTTCTAACAGCTTTGGAACTTTGTAACATCTTTATGTTTCTAACATTTTTTTATTCAAGAAAGAGGGGTATACTATTATTAAATTGGCATTTATGATTAAAAAACACTTCTAAAAATGTAAAAATAAATGTATTTTAAAGGAAAAACAAAAAGGAAACAGAGTTTAAATAAAAACAAGAATATTTGATTAAGTGTTACTGTACAATCACACATCCAAAACAAACACAATGGTTTCAGGAAGAGCAGCTGGTGGTCAAGACCTTTATAAATCTCAAAGAAGTAAAAGATCTGACAGGATAATATTTATACACTCATTTACATGGGATTTCTCTCATCTTGTTGATTAAATGATATTTATAAGTTGAAGTCCAGACTGTTTTTTTTCATGGTATATTATCTTCACCCCAGTATGACATCACATGAGCAACAGTAACAGAGCTTTGATGTAAACGTGCTCTGATTATTTTATTGTTGTAATTTCTCCTGTGTTTGTTTGACTGAAACAGAAAACCCTGTGAACACCATAAGCCCACCTGAGGGAGCGGCATCACACACACACACACACACACACACACACACACACACACACACACACACACACACACACACAGTAATGGAATAAACCGAGAGGAATACTGTGTAAGTATATAACGGACTATTGTGTGGGTCCTTAACAACTTTTACCTAATTCTGCCATGGCATATGTTTTTCCATCTCCTATGAATTTTAAAAGACTGTGTACATAAAGTAAAAGAATTTATTAATAACTAGAGTTTTCCAGGTAACACCGCCCTCTTGCAGATCCTGATTCCTGCAGATCCTGAGCAGAACTCGCTGCCGCACCTCATGCTGCTGCTGCTGCCTGTCGTATGTGGCATCGCTGTAGACACTCTGCAGTCTGATCCGGGGTTTCAGTAGCTATGAGCTCGGCCTGACAGACCCATTTTTGCTACTGTTACAAGGCCCACAGTATGATATGATAAGATGATGACACTGCCTACTCTTCCCTACTGTTTAAACTTTTTGTTTTATAGCGATTGACATCCAGTAAGTCGCATCACTGCCACCTCTTTATGGACAGTTTTGCTGATTTCTGTTACGTCACAGTATGACTTAAAAGCTGATGATGACACAACAATACATTCAGTCAGGATGTACACGCCTGTGACACGCTTGTGACGGAGCAACTACCTTAGCAAACACACAAAGTCACAAACCCAAAAATAGGATTTCATATATATTCCGTTAAATCAAGAGTGTGTACCAGAGCAGCGGTGTATTAATGTATGACATTTAATTATGTTTAAATTGATTTAAAATGATAGATAAAATCAGAATCAGAAGAGTTTTATTGCCAAGTACGCTTACACATACAGGGAATTTGTTTTATTGACAGAGCTTCCAGAACAAAACGAATAACAAGACAAAACAGCACAAAAACAGGAAAAAAATAAAAATAAGAATAAGGAGGGTTTTTGGGTTAACATCAAATGGAGTAGGGTGTGAGATTACTTACAAATAAGTTCAATAAATATCTGTGGTATTGCACAGTGGTGTTGCACACAATATTGCACATATATTTAATGCACAGTGAGAAGAATGTTTAACTGTTCATTAGGGAAAATTGCCTGGGGTGAAAAAAACTGTTCTTCTGCCTGACTGTCCTGGTGTTCGGTGCTCTGTATCTTTGGCCAGATGGCAAAAGTTCAAAGAGAAGGTGGCTTGGGTGTGAGGGGTCCAAAGTGATATTCCGAGCCCTTTTCATCACTCTGGATATATATAGTTCTTGCAGTGTGGGCAGGGGAGCCGATAATCCTTTCAGCAGTCCGAACCGTCCTTTGTAGTCTTCTGATGTCTGATTTTGTAGCTGATCCAAACCAGACAGTTATTGAAGGACGGATTCAGTGACGGCTGAGTAGAACTGTGTGAGCAGCTCCTGTGGGAGGTTGAACTTCTTCAGCCGGTGAAGGAAATACAACCTCTGATGGGCCTTTTTAACAATGGAGTCAATGTGAATGTCCCACTTCAGGTCCTGAGAGATGGTTGTGCCCAGGAACCGGAATGACTCCACTGCTGTCACAGTGCTGTTCATGATGTTGAGTGGGGGAAGTGCAGGTGGGTTTCTCCTGAAGTCCACGATCATCTCGACTGTTTTGAGTGTGTTCAGCTCCAGGTTGTTGTGAAAGCACTAGACAGCCTGTTGCTCAACTTCCCTTCTGTATGAAGACTCGTCACCGTCCTGGATGAGGCCGATGATTGTAGTGTCATCTGCAAATTTCAGGAGCTTGACAGTGGGGTCTGTAGAGGTGCAGTCGTTGGTATAGAGGCTGAGAAGCAATGGGGAGAGAACACATCCCTGAGGTGCTCCAGTGTTGGTGGTGCGGCTGTTGGACATGAAATCCCCCAGTTTAACTAGCTGCTGCCTGCCCGTCAGAAAGCTGGTGATCCAGTGGCAGACAGAGGTAGGAACAGAGGGCTGGGTTAGTTTGGTCTGAAGCAGTGCTGGGATGATCATATTAAATGCAGATGAAAAGTCTATGAACAAGACTCTTGCATAAGCCCCTGGTTTGTCCAGATGTTGAAGGATGACGTGCAGTCCCATATTGACCGCATCATCCGAAAACCTGTTTGCCCTATAGGCAAACTGCAGGGGGTCCAGTAAGGGACCAATGATGTCCTTCAGGTAGGCCAACAACAGCCTTTCAAATGACTTCATGACCACAAATGTTAGGGCAACTGGTCTGTAGTCATTAAGTCCTGTGATTTTTAGTTTTTTTTGGAATGGGGACGATTGTGGAACGTTTAAAGCATGAAGGGACTTTACATAGTTCCAGTGATCTGTTGAAGATCTGTGTGAAGATGGGAGCCAGCTGGTCAGCACAGGATTTTAAACAGGCCGGTGTAACGCCGTCTGGACCTGGAGCCTTCCTTCTCTTTTGTTTCAGGAAGATCTGGCGAACCTCTTTTTCACAGACTTGGAGTACAGGGGGTGTGGTTGTCAGAGGTGATAATGGTGGTGTGGAAAGATTATCAGGACAGGAGTGTGGTGTGAGACTGGGAGTTTCAAATCTACAATAGAACTCATTCAGGTCATCAACCAGTTGTTGATTGCCTACAGAGTTGGGGGATGGCGTCTTGTAATTAGTGATGGTTTTCAGGCCTTTCCACACTGAAGCAGGTTCGTTTGCAGAAAACTGATTTTCCAGCTTTTTAGAGTAGCTTCTCTTAGCCACTCTGATGGCCCTTGTTAGTGTGTTCCTGGCCTGGTTGTACAAGATCCTGTCCCCTCTCCTGTAGGCATCCTCTTTGGCCTGACGAAGCTGTCTGAGTTTTGCTGTAAACAATGGTTTGTCATTATTATATGTAAATATAAAATATAGACAACGTATTGCCATATTTCTTATTAAGTCATATTTTTATTAGCACAGTTTAATAATGAATCATGAGTTACTCATCTGTTTCTCTGTCCAGGAATTCTGATGGTCGACTTTTATTTTGACTCAAAAACCTTTAGCTTGACACACCTTATCAACAGGTGTGTATATTTCCGCTTCCGGTATCAGGAACCCGTTAGCTGTCAGTGCTGCGGTATGTAGCTGTGTGTTATTGTTATTATTATTGTTTAAATCTGTTTTTTACTGCGATGTTTTTAGAGATGTGCTGGGATTAAACCAGATATGAGATTGAATCGATATTTTGCCGGTCGAGTCAATAAATCAAATCGAACTTTTAGTTTTCAGTTTAGACTTTTTTTTTTTTTTTTTTTTTACAATTATTCAGATAAATAACGAACAGACTGCGAAGTACTTCCGCATTCTGTTCTCGCGAGATTACCGCTGCCTGAATGCGGAAGTGGTTAGAGCAGAGTGTGGGTTTTGTGTTTGTGTTCACTGCTAAAGCTGTGGTTTATTAAAAATGATTTAATCTAAAAACTTAAATACTTGATTCTAAGCTTTAATCCATGACTATATGAACACGGTTAAAGTTCTATTTGTATTATTTGTGTGTTCTGGTTAAATAAAATACAATAAGATTTAAAGAACAGAAGGTACACAGCAGTTAATTTGGTTATTAGATATGTTTATTAGTTTTTATTCATTCTAAAGCTATTGGACACAATCAGACCGTAAACACCAGAGCTGGTGAATAAAGTCTGATGTGTTTATATAAAACCAGTCTAATCTGCAGTTCAGTCTGATACTAATCCCAGTCAATTATATTAACTTCACCACATCAATAACTACATTATTATTTATAATAATAATCAGTTATTACATTAGATGTTGTAATTATAATAAATCCAGTGTGATTTTGCTGCTGTTAATAAAGATTGAAACACTATTTTAAAAGGTACAGGATAATAAGTTTTTTTCCTTTTTTCTCTGTATATTTTTTACAATAAAAAAAATAAATAAATAAATAAATAAATTCCAAGTTATTCATCACAGGTTAGAGATCGTGTACCCTCACATCATATTTTGATCATGGTATTACCCATTACTGTCGACCAGGAGTAATGTCATTTTATTAGCTTAGACTCAACTTTATTGTCATTGTACATGTACAGAGCCAATGAAATAACAAAGAAACATTTTCATCCTGAAGCTTTTAGATGATATTAAATATCAATGTGATGTGACATATAAAATGTCCAAGTATATTTATTAGGAGAACAGTGACACACACACACACACACACACACACACACACACACACATTACACCTTCTAGATGGACTCCACTAAGTCTAATACGTAACAGATAGATAACATTAAAAGCATACAGTTGGTCAGAACTCTGGTCCTAGAGGACACCTGTCCTGCACATTGTGGTGTTGTCTCTATTGGCTGCTATCAGTCTTGTCTGATAGTGTGTGTGTGTGTGTGTGTGTGTGTGTGGGAGAGACAGTAGGGACACACTAAAACGTGCAGTTCAGTGGTCCTCCAGGACCGGAGTTGAGAACCGCTGGTCTGAAGGGATTTGGGTGACATCTGAAGGGTGACATCTAGTGGTGGGACAGAGAGTTACATTGAGTAAATTAAACTAGAATGAGACACTGGGAGGAGGTAAACGTGTCCCCCCTCTCCATGGGGCTTTACGTTAATGCACCACAGTCGTCAGTCCTCGCTCTAGCGGCCGATCGTGTGTATTGCTTAAGCTTACGTTTGTAATAAAGATTCTGATTCTGAGACATTTTGTTTTTTTTGCTTGTCCTTGATCTTCAGTGTGAGTCAGGACGAGTTGTCGTTGTCAGCGTACACGGTTTTGTGTCTGTGGCCAGTCAGAACCACAGCTTCAGGATGAAAAATGGAAGTGGACACCTGTAGCACACGGCAGGAGGAGTAGAGCTTTAATACCAGTTGAGGAATAAGTAATAAGGCCGGTTACCTTAACAGGATCTTATTAAAGATGAAGTGTCTTGCTAATTAATTAAGAGCTGTGATTATTGTATTTTTGTTTAGAGTGTGTGTCACAGGCCATGTCCTGCCGGTTCTCCCGTAACGTCGCTCTCGACGCAGGATGACATCAGCGGGGCGTATGCAGTGGAGTGACGGAAAGAGGGGGTTCCCAGGAGAAACGATGACGTGTGTGAGATGTGTCTCTCTGAACACTGAGCTCTCCATGGAGGACATCGAGCTTCTCCACACACACATCACTGAGCTGAAGGAGGAGGTGGCAGAGCTCCAGCGCAGATCAGTAGCGCATCACCTGAAAGTTGAGCTGCAAGAACAGGTGAGTAGAGAAGTGGTGGACCTGTCTTACTGTCCCTATACTCATGGCACATTACATCTGATGTAGAATTAAACTAATACTGAACATCTTATATTCCCTCAGTTTCCCTGAGCTGAATCTGCTCCCGACCTCACTGCAGAAGGAGGATTTCACACTGAAAGAGGAATTCTGTACGACGTTCGAGTGTAACACTGAACACCATCACGCACACGGCCACCATGAAGACACACTCACACGGATGCAGGTCGCTTTTAAAGCCGAACCCGAGCCGATGGAAATCTCACACACTTGCGCTGAGATATGCTCAGAGTGGAGTGATTGTAAGAACTTGGACATCCCACTCCCACTGGGTCTGAAGAAGGAGGAATGTGAAGATACCTGGTGGAAGATGACATCAGCGGGGCGTGTGCCATGGCGTGACGGAAAGAGGGGGTTCCCAGGAGAAACGATGACGTGTGTGAGATGTGTCTCTCTGAACACTGAGCTCTCCATGGAGGACATCGAGCTTCTCCACACACACATCACTGAGCTGAAGGAGGAGGTGGCAGAGCTTCATCACAAATCAGTAGTGCATCACCTGAAAGTTGAGCAGGTGAGAGGCGGAGTTGAGCTTAATCGACGGATGAGGGGTGGAGTAGAGCGTTAACGGCAGGTGAGGGGCGGAGCTGAGCCGAGCCGTAATTCTGGGTCAGGGGCGGAGCCGAGCCGAGTGGTAATGGCAGGTGATGGGTGGAGCCGAGCGGTAATGCCGGGTAAGGGGCGGGGTCGGGCGTTATTGCAGGTTGAGGGGCAGAGTCGAACATTACCGCCGTGTAAGAGCGGAGTCGACGATTATCGCTGGGTGAGGGGCGGAGTCGAGTTTTATCCCCAGGTGAGGGGCGAAGTCGAGAGTTATCGCAAGGTGGCTGGGTGGAGGGTAGAGCTTGAACATCAGGTGAGGGGCGGAGTCTAGCATTATCACCAGGTGAGGGATGGAGTAAAATGGAAAAAACTGTTTATTGTTTAATGCTTAAAGTATTTTCTAAAAATCTTTTTTATAATAATTCTTTTTTTAATTTCAGTTTTTCTGATGAATTTTCCTCAGGCAGTGCCGTATCCTGAATTAAAGCCTGACCCGAATCTGATCCCGACCTGGCAGCAGCAGGAGGATTCCACACTAAAACAGGAATTCTGCGCGACGTTCAAGTGTAACACTGAAGCCCATCACACATACGGCCACCATGAAGACCTTCACACCCTCGCACGGGTGCAGGACGGTCAGGTTGCTCTTAAACCCAAACCGATGGAAATCTCACACACTATACACACACGCGGTGAGGGACACACACTACACAATCCTGTTAAGCCGTGTTCAGTGCAGCTGGAGGATTACAGGAGGAAAGGCATCACACACCAGACTGAAGGACGGAGTCAGAAGAAGAGAGAAGATAAAGTTGAGGATGAATATGATGATGATGTTGATGAAGATGATGAGGATGATGAAGAGTATGATGATGATGATGATGATGATGATGACACTTATGGTAAGTTCTCATCTAGATGAGCATGAAGGTTCTAGCATGGGAACTCTCCTCACTCCAGTCTGTGCATCCATTTTCACATTTATAATAATTTATATTTAGTCGAATGTCGGATTAACTCTAGGTTTCTGTTCCTTTCCCTCTTTCCCTCATGAAGACCCTGCTGATACGAGGAGAACATCCAGCATAACAAAAGTGAGAAACCTGAAAGGTAATGACTTGAAGACGGTCCCGCTTCCTGAGAGGCCATTCCGCTGCTCCACATGCGACAAGACCTTCACCATCGAGTTCAACCTCCTCAGACACAAGCAGCTCCACGTGGGCAAGAAACCGTTCTGCTGCACTCGCTGCGGGAAAACCTTCGCGCAGCTCTTTAACCTGAGGTCTCACCGGAGGACACACACTGGGGAGAAACCCTTCCTGTGCAGCCAGTGTGGAAAAGCCTTCTCTCAAGCGTCCAAGCTGAAAACCCACTTCAGGATCCACACCGGAGATAAACCCTACGTCTGCGCGACCTGCGGGAAACGCTTCTCTGATTCGTCCACGCTTAATAAGCACCAGAGGACACACACCGGGGAGAGACCGTACCAGTGTGAGATGTGCGGGAAGAGCTTCGGGCAATCTGCTCACCTCACAAAGCATTACAGGTCGCATAATCGGCAATCCAGATCATCACGTCGTCGCAAAGCGTCATCATCATCATCATCATCATCATCATAGGCATCATCTTCATCACATAAGGACAAGTTACGAATATCGTCATCATTGGACATCCACATGATAGTCACATGTTCATGAATTCTCATCATAATCATCACATCAACATCTCATCATGTTACCACAAATCACCAGTAGCAACATTATCGCCACATTATCACAAATCCACAGCATTGTCTCATCACATGCTTACGAATTACCATCATCACATGTTCACAAAGCCTGATCATCACCTTTGCCAAAATGATTCCCCTCCACCCTGAGCAGTTTTCACAGTAATCTTTCTTAAGTCTCAAGCCTTGGGCAGAATGTAACATGTTTTCTTCAAGAGAAAGAAAAAAAAAAGCTTCCCCAGAGCAACATGCTGCCCCACCAAGCTTCACTGTGGGGATGGTGATCTCAGGGTGATCAGGGTGGAAGTGTTGGGTTTAACCCACACATATCGTTTTCAATGATGAGTTCAATCTTATCTCATCTGACTTGGGTAATTGATCACATGCTTTTGGCAAACTCCAAACATGTTTTCTTATTTTTGTCTTCAAGCAGTGTTTGTTTTTTTATTTCCTGGCCACTCCTCCATAAAGCTCTGCTCCCTGGAGTGCATGGTTTAAAGTGATCCTTCCTCCTATCTCCGCTAAGGATCTTTGCAGCTCCTTCAGTGTTATCTTGTAGAGCTTTGGTTGGGTGGGCTTTTCTCCTCAGGTTTGTAGAGGTGCCATATTCTTTCCATTTAGGTCTAATGGGTTTAATAATACTCTGTGGAATGTTATGAGTGTGGGATATGGTTTTATAACCCAACCCTGAGCTGTACTGTATGAAGATGTCTGTCTGGTGTGTCTGGAGAGCTGCTTGGTCTTCATGTTGCTTGTATAGCAGTGTTGTGGACCCAGGAGGACTTCCAGACCAGGTACATTTATACTTAGATCATGTGACTCTGATTACACACAGGAGGACCTTCATCAGCTAAGTATGGGACTTCTGAAGTCAACTGGTTAGACCAGGGAGGTGAATACTTATGCACCCTTCAGATTTTTGTTTTTCTGTCTTGATTGTTTATATAACAATAAAAAATATTTTGCACCTTGAGAATTGTACAGGTGTTGGGTAACTCAAATGGTACAACCCCTCCAAAAAAAGGATCCAGTATAGTTCCGGGTTGTAACACAGCAAAACAAGGGGGTGAATACTTTCGCAAGGCACTGTGAGTGGTGCCAACTAAGGGAAAAAACTCCTGAGTGGGCGTGACTACGAACCCACATTCACAATGTTTAGAGACGTTGCGAAGAAAAGTAAAGCTCTGAAGAGAGTCCTGGAGGTGGGTGCTGGTTCAGGTTCACTACAGTTTGACAGTTTCTAGTAAACACACACAAGTGAGGCACTTGAGTGGGTTCATGCTGATCTTCATGACTCCACCCAGGTTAAGGAGCAGGTGAAGAAGCGAGTGTACGGAGAGGTCTCCGCTCTCGTCGGCCATCTTCAGAGCCACCGGCGAAGTGTACAGTGGGTTAGTGAGGTTACAGAAACCTGCTCAGTGCTCCCCACACACACACACACACACACACACACACACACAGGCAAGCAGAGTACCTACAACACAACAGATACCAATACTGTTCGAAGATGTGACTCCATGATGTGTTGAAGGTTTCTTCATGCTTGTTTATTTTGTACAGGAGTCTCCAGTGAACAGCTTCTCGCCTGCCATGTGGAAGACGTGGCTCCAATATGTTCAAACCCAGACACTGGGTGGATTCTTAGTGCAGGTCCCAAGTCCGGCTAGAGCGTAAAGTCATTAAAACAATACTACAGCACCGTCTAGTGAGACGCCAGCCAGTATCAAGTTGTATGTCGTTTGGGTGGCCTGCTGCGGCTTCCCGTATACTTCACCACCTTCCTTAACTTCAGAAAGTTTAACTACAGCATTGTCTGCAGAGCTGTAGTTCTAGTGCCTCCATGTGGTCAGCCACACACACACACACACACACACACACACACACACACGAAACCTTTTCATCTGTGCAGAGCTTCATGTAATATGTGTGGAATTCAGGAGAATTGCTGCTGGTCATGCAGAGAGACAGAGTGACGGGGAAAAGAGTGAGAGAAGGTGAGAGAGAGAAAACGTCAAACTC
>JAAGKR010003877.1:53784-68408 GCA_011419295.1 Clarias macrocephalus
GAAAATAAAATTGAAAATGAAAAGGATAAAACATCTGGCAAACACACACACACACACACACACACACACACACACAGGCAGTTTTCTATTTTTAGTTGACCTGTTTTAATTTTATTGAGCTGATTAGAAATGATAGATTCACTAATCACCAATAAATTTCACATTCAGAAGAGAGAGAGAGCTTGAGTTAATAAATAATGAATGTGAGTGTGTACAGTGTGTGTGTGTGTGTGTGTGTACAGTGTGTGTGTGTGTGTGTGTGTGTGTGTGTGTGTGTGTGTGTGTACAGTGTGTGTGTGTTTAAAAGGCCTGTTTTAATAGAAAATTTTGCGTCTGGACGTCTGGAGTTTATTTCCTAATTCAGCCATTTGCCCTCAATGTTCACATCTGGCACCCAGTCACACACACACACACACACACACACTGTACAGTAAAATATGTAACATGGTGTAAACCTCCTATAGATAAAAACACAGACTCTCTGTCTGTATATAAGTGCATGGATATGTTTGGTGTGTGTGTGAGAGAAAGACTTGATTATTTAATAAAGATATGATTGTACATTAATTTAATGCAGCCTTAAGCACACACACACACACACACACACACACACACACACACACACCTTCCTCTTCCTCTTGTGTTCTCTCTCTGGTTGTGTATTACGCTGTTGTCTGTTGTCATGGCAACATCATCATCGCAAAGAAAAGACACAGTGATGAAGTGATAAAGATCATAATCATCACAAGTTAACTGTCACGTTATACAACACACACACACACACACACACACACACACACACACACACACACACACAACCCCTTGATGTTGGATGTTTGGAATTCTTGCTGTGTCCTGTCAGGCCGTGTCGAACAACTGAACAACCACTTATCATTTATCAATGTGTAACTGCAAGTGTGTGCATGTGCAGCATTGTATGTGTGTGTGTGTGTGTGTGTGTGTGTGTGTGTGTGTAATTCATTATTAGATCATTATTATAAAATATTGTACTTAAGCAATCACAGCTATTTCATGTAGCAAGGTTATTCTTTTTTTCCCCTTAATAATAATAATAATAATAATAATAATAATAATAATTTTCAGTCATGTTTTATGGATTGATAACTTTCTTCGTGTCTGTTATTAATGTTCCTGTCCATCTCTTTATTCAGCTGATCCTGTAGATGTCCTGAAGATCCTTGAGCTCTCTGACTCAATGGAGGGCGTGTCCCTGGAGGCGGGGTTTTGCACCAACAGACGGGGCAAAGAGGAAGTAGATCTGGCCTACAAGATCGACAAGAAAATACAGATCAGTGTTCCAACACGACAACTGTTTCCTGGTATGTTGTGGTTTGCACATGTAGACTCACACACACACACACACACACACACACACACACAAAACACATACACACCAGGGCAAACTAATGATATAGTGATGTAATGATGCTTCATACTTTATTGGGAGGATGTGTATATAATTTGAGTAAAAGTATAAAGAGGCAACAAAATGAGGGTGACAAGTAGAACATAAACACAATTCAGGCACAATACAACAGAAATAGTGTGAAATGGAGGGGAGTTGATACACTGCGAGGCAAACATCACGCAAAAGGTAGTGTCTGACCTAAAACAAAAAATGTAACAAATCAATTAAAACAAACACACAAACATATAACAGAAGGGAATAATAATAGAACACTCCAGAATTTAGTAATAAATAAAATCAGACACAGAACGCAGTGCAGCAATATGGAAACTAGATCACAGTGTAGAGCACATGAGTGTAAACACAACGGGACAATAAACACATACACAGAACTCACAATTTAATAGAATAGAACGGATGTACAATCATTATAACCAGATATTACCATTCAATACAACACAATAGAATAACATACCATACAATAAATAAACACAATACAACAGTAAATTACTATTTTGGAAAGAATAATAATAAAGAATAAAACGCAAAAACAAAGATTATAAAAAATATGATGATCTTTTATGACATAAAAGATAAACAGAGCACTGACAACGAAATACAGAGCACTAAAAACAAAATAAACTGTACCAAAAAAATAATAAAGTGCACAGAAAACAAAATAGAAACCACTAAAAAACTAAATACAGAGTACTGAAAACAAAATTAAGAGCAAAGTAAACAAAATACAGAGCATGGAAAACAAAATACAGTGCACTAAAAACAAAATACAGAGCAAAGTAAACAAACTACAGAGAGAAGTAAACAAACTACAGAGAAAAGTAAACAAACTACAGAGCAAAGTAAACAAAATACAGAGTACTGAAAACAAAATACAGTGCAAAGTAAACAAAATACAGAGCACTGAAAACAAAATAGAGAAAAGTAAACAAACTACAGAGAAAAGTAAACAAACTACAGAGCAAAGTAAACAAAATACAAAGCAAGGTAAACAAAATACAGAGCAAAGTAAACAAAATACAGAGTATTGAAAGCAAAATACAGAGCAAAGTAAACAAAATACAAAGCAAAGTAAACAAAATACAGAGCAAAGTAAACAAAATACAGAGTACTTAAAACAAAATACAGAGCAAAGTAAACAAAATACAGAGTACTGAAAACAAAATACAGTGCAAAGTAAACAAAATACAGAGCACTGAAAACAAAATAGAGAAAAGTAAACAAACTACAGAGAAAAGTAAACAAACTACAGAGCAAAGTAAACAAAATACAAAGCAAGGTAAACAAAATACAGAGCAAAGTAAACAAAATACAGAGTATTGAAAGCAAAATACAGAGCAAAGTAAACAAAATACAAAGCAAAGTAAACAAAATACAGAGCAAAGTAAACAAAATACAGAGTACTTAAAACAAAATACAGAGCAAAGTAAACAAAATACAGAGTACTGAAAACAAAATACAGTGCAAAGTAAACAAAATACAGAGCACTGAAAACAAAATAGAGAAAAGTAAACAAACTACAGAGAAAAGTAAACAAACTACAGAGCAAAGTAAACAAAATACAAAGCAAGGTAAACAAAATACAGAGCAAAGTAAACAAAATACAGAGTATTGAAAGCAAAATACAGAGCAAAGTAAACAAAATACAAAGCAAAGTAAACAAAATACAGAGCAAAGTAAACAAAATACAGAGTACTTAAAACAAAATACAGAGCAAAGTAAACAAAATACAGAGTACTGAAAACAAAATACAGTGCAAAGTAAACAAAATACAGAGCACTGAAAACAAAATAGAGAAAAGTAAACAAACTACAGAGAAAAGTAAACAAACTACAGAGCAAAGTAAACAAAATACAAAGCAAGGTAAACAAAATACAGAGCAAAGTAAACAAAATACAGAGTATTGAAAGCAAAATACAGAGCAAAGTAAACAAAATACAAAGCAAAGTAAACAAAATACAGAGCAAAGTAAACAAAATACAGAGTACTTAAAACAAAATACAGAGCAAAGTAAACAAAATACAAAACAAAGTTAACAAAATACAGAGCAAAGTAAACAAAATACAGAGCAAAGTAAACAAAATACAGAGCACTGAAAACAAAATACAGAACAAAGTAAACAAACTACAGAGCAAAGTAAACAAAATAAAGAGTCCTGAAAACAAAATACAAAGCAAAGTAAATAAAATACAGAGCAAAGTAAACAAAAAACAGAGCACTAAAAACAAACTACAGAGAAAAGTAAACAAACTACAGAGCAAAGTAAACAAAATAAAGAGTCCTGAAAACAAAATACAGAGTACTGAAAACAAAATACAAAGCAAAGTAAACAAAATACAGAGCAAAGTAAACAAAAAACAGAGCACTAAAAACAAAATACAAAGCAAAGTAAACAAACTACAGAGCAAAGTAAACAAAATACAGAGTACTGAAAACAAAATACAGAGCACTGAAAACAAAATACAGAGAAAAGTAAACAAAAAACAGAGCACTAAAAACAAAATACAAAGCAAAGTAAACAAACTACAGAGCAAAGTAAACAAAATACAGAGTACTGAAAACAAAATACAGAGCACTGAAAACAAAATACAGAGAAAAGTAAACAAAAAACAGAGCACTAAAAACAAAATACAAAGCAAAGTAAACAAACTACAGAGCAAAGTAAACAAAATACAGAGTACTGAAAACAAAATACAGAGCACTGAAAACAAAATACAGAGAAAAGTAAACAAAAAACAGAGCACTAAAAACAAAATACAAAGCAAAGTAAACAAACTACAGAGCAAAGTAAACAAAATACAGAGTACTGAAAACAAAATACAGAGCACTGAAAACAAAATACAGAGAAAAGTAAACAAAAAACAGAGCACTAAAAACAAAATACAAAGCAAAGTAAACAAACTACAGAGCAAAGTAAACAAAATACAGAGTACTGAAAACAAAATACAGAGCACTGAAAACAAAATACAGAGAAAAGTAAACAAAAAACAGAGCACTAAAAACAAAATACAAAGCAAAGTAAACAAACTACAGAGCAAAGTAAACAAAATACAGAGTACTGAAAACAAAATACAGAGCACTGAAAACAAAATACAGAGAAAAGTAAACAAAAAACAGAGCACTAAAAACAAAATACAAAGCAAAGTAAACAAACTACAGAGCAAAGTAAACAAAATACAGAGTACTGAAAACAAAATACAGAGCACTGAAAACAAAATACAGAGAAAAGTAAACAAAAAACAGAGCACTAAAAACAAAATACAAAGCAAAGTAAACAAACTACAGAGCAAAGTAAACAAAATACAGAGTACTGAAAACAAAATACAGAGCACTGAAAACAAAATACAGAGAAAAGTAAACAAACTACAGACAAAAGTAAACAAACTACAGAGCAAAGTAAACAAAATACAGAGTACTCAAAACAAAATACAAAGCAAAGTAAACAAAATACAGAGCAAAGTAAACAAAATACAAAGCAAAGTAAACAAAATATAGAGCAAAGTAAACAAAAAACAGAGCACTAAAAACAAAATACAAAGCAAAGTAAACAAACTACAGAGCAAAGTAAACAAAATACAGAGTACTGAAAATAAAATACAGGGCAAGGAAAACAAAATACAGAGCAAGGTAAACAAAATACAGATTACTGAAAACAAACTACAGAGCAAAGTAAACAAACTACAGCGCAAAGTAAACAAAATACAGAGTACTGAAAACAAAACACAAAGCAACGTAAACAAACTACAGCGCAAAGTAAACAAAATACAGAGTACTGAAAACAAACTACAGAGCAAAGTAAACAAAATACAGAGTACTGAAAACAAAATACAAAGCAAAGTAAACAAAATACAGAGCAAAGTAAACAAAATACAAAGCAAAGTAAACAAACTACAGAGCAAAGTAAACAAAATACAGAGTACTGAAAACAAAACACAAAGCAAAGTAAACAAAATATAGAGCAAAGTAAACAAAAAACAGAGCAATAAAAACAAAATACAAAGCAAAGTAAACAAACTACAGAGCAAAGTAAACAAAATACAGAGTACTGAAAATAAAATACAGGGCAAGGAAAACAAAATACAGAGCAAGGTAAACAAAATACAGATTACTGAAAACAAACTACAGAGCAAAGTAAACAAACTACAGCGCAAAGTAAACAAAATACAGAGTACTGAAAACAAAACACAAAGCAACGTAAACAAACTACAGCGCAAAGTAAACAAAATACAGAGTACTGAAAACAAACTACAGAGCAAAGTAAACAAAATACAGAGTACTGAAAACAAAATACAAAGCAAAGTAAACAAAATACAGAGCAAAGTAAACAAAATACAAAGCAAAGTAAACAAACTACAGAGCAAAGTAAACAAAATACAGAGTACTGAAAACAAAACACAAAGCAAAGTAAACAAAATATAGAGCAAAGTAAACAAAAAACAGAGCAATAAAAACAAAATACAAAGCAAAGTAAACAAACTACAGAGCAAAGTAAACAAAATACAGAGTACTGAAAATAAAATACAGGGCAAGGAAAACAAAATACAGATTACTGAAAACAAACTACAGAGCAAAGTAAACAAACTACAGCGCAAAGTAAACAAAATACAGAGCAAAGTAAACAAAATACAAAGCAAAGTAAACAAACTACAGCGCAAAGTAAACAAAATACAGAGTACTGAAAACAAAATACAGAGCAAAGTAAACAAAATACAGAGCAAAGTAAACAAAATACAGAGCAAAGTAAACAAAATACAGAGCACTAAAAACAAAACACAAAGCAAAGTAAACAAACTACAGAGCAAAGTAAACAAACTACAGAGTACTGAAAACAAAACACAAAGCAAAGTAAACAAACTACAGAGCAAAGTAAACAAACTACAGAGCAAAGTAAACAAAAAACAGAGCACTAAAAACAACCTAGAACCAAAATTCAGAACACAAGAAGCAATTTTTGAACAAAACTGAATGAAACAAGAGGCGGCACGGTGGTGTACTGGTTAGTGGTCCGGGTTCGAGTCCCGTCTCTGTGTGCATGGAGTTGTGCATGTTCTTCCCGTGCTTTGTGGGTTTTCTCCGGGTACCCCGGTTTCCTCCCACAGTTCAAAGACCTGCAGATTAGACTAATTGGCGTTCCCAAATTACCTTCCATATGAGCAGTTGTGTCTTTTTTTAATCAGTCACTGATCAGTGCTGTGCTGCCGGCCCAGTGTGTGTGTGCTGTGCTGTGCCACTTACTGTACATGTTAAGGGTTAATATGAGATTAAAACAAATTAAGCCTATTTCTAGACAAATTTTACAAATTCAAATTTCTTGTTCTTCTAGTACTTGCAGATGAATTCACTTCCTTAAAGAAATAAATGCTTAGAACTTGCAAAATTATCTACCAGTATTCTTTTTTTTAAAAATTGGTCTAGAAACAGGCTTAATAATCTTATATTTTGTTTGTGTTCTACCAGATTTAAAATTTTTCAGAATTCACTTTTTGTGTGTGGAAAATAAAACAAGATCACAACAGAATAGATGGAACTAAAATAGAATTGAACAGAATGCAGTGTAGAAGAAAACAGACTGCATAAGTCATTCACAGTGACGAACACAATTAAAGAGAATAGAATAAAACAGAAGAGTGATGTAGCCTTGCTGCGGCAGCTCGTCCCCCCTTAATGATGAGTTGGAGGAGGCCAGTACACAGTACAGTACGTCCATACTCTGAATAGAGTGATTAAATACGCAGGGATCCATGATTGTATCAGTTAACGTGAGAATTCCACATGTGTGCTTACAGACTCCGAGTTTCCAGTCGATTTTTCTGTGATGGCGACGGTGCGAGCTCATCGAGGTGCTCAGTGTTTCCTGTTAAGTTTGTATGACAGTGAAGGGGTGCAGCAGCTGGGGCTCGAGCTCGGCCGCTCGCCCGTCTTCCTGTATGAAGATCACGAGGGACAACCAAGCCCTGACCTCTACCCCGTCTTCAAAAAGGTCAACCTAGCCGACGGCAAGTGAGTCAACGCCCTGAAAAACTAAGATGTGATAAAAGTTGGTGGAAAATGATCAGCAGAAACAAATGCAGTGGCCATGCAGACTAGCCCTCAGGGGTTCTGCAGAAGGTCTTTGAACATCAATGCTCCTTGAGAGGTCTTTAGGTCATCTCCAAGAAAAATAAGGTACTAGTACTTACTCTGTAGAGATGCTGTAAAAATGAATTTACACTAGTGTGAGGCTTGAAAATAGTCCTGAAGTTGTATGTGGTGTTTGCATTTTTAGAGCTTTAATTCAATTCTATTTAATTTTAATGGTATAGCGCTTTTAACAATTTTCATTGGTGCCAAGCAGCTTTACACAATCCTAAGAATATTAATGGGTCCTGATGTCACCCCCAATAGGTTTGTAATTTGCATGGTCCTGAAGACATCCTGCAGTTTGACCTGTCCCCAGTGGGAATGTAGAATAATGTAATCAGTTAGTTCCTCTGGAAAGTTAAACACTACACACTTGGATGGAAAACCTGCACATGTTTTTCTGCCTAGGATGTGTGTTCCCTTTATGGATCAGTCATTAAAAGATTGTTAAGAAAGACTGAAGGTAGTGTCTAAGATGTTTGAGGATACCCTACATAGCTTGTACCATGGAGAACAGTTAGAAAGCTTGGCACTATTGCAGGACGTGCTATATGTTAACAAGGGAATATATCTGTATATGTATGTAGACTAATCTAACTACACATAATGATTTGATTCTACTTGTAGTGATGTAAAACTAGTGTGGAACTATGGCTTAGCACTGTCGCCTTGCACCTCTAGGGTCCAGGTTTGATTCCTGCCTCTGGTCTGCGTGCATGTTCTCCCCTTGCTTGGTGGGTTTTGCCTGGGGACTCTGGTTTCCTCCCACAGTCCAAAGATCTGCAGATTAGGCTAATTGGCACTCCTAAATTGCCTGTAGTGTGTACAATACAGTGGGTGTAAAATCTCAACCCAACTGGGAGCTTACCACCACCTTGTACACAACTGTGCTTGGGTCCAGATCAACAATACTAATGATGGTTAATGCTGAATGGTGGTGGAGCGCCGACTGTACTCAGGGATGGTAGAAAGCACTCATACCTAATATGAAAACACTCTTAAACAAAAGGTTTACTATGTTAAAGGATCTTCAAGTTTCCAGAAAATCCAGCTTATTTTTGTTGCTGATGCACAGCTTTAGGGGGAACAGGGGCTATTTTGAAATCATGTCTTCACTTGTTACATACAAAGAGCAATGTACAGCGCATAACTCCTGCATCCAAATTCTTTACTGTAAGTCACATTACTGTGCAAACACCACAAAGACACACAAGGCAGGTAATGTATAGGACATGTACTGTAAGTCAAAAGCAGAAGCTGGAGGCAAACTGTAGTCCATGCTCAGATGTTATACCTGTTGGAACACTATACTGGACTACTTCCTGTATGATAGTCAGGTTTGGTCCATGAAGCTTCTCCAGAGGGACAATGTGAAAACGGTTAACTGGGACTGGAATAACACTGGAACCTGTGCGAGATGTTTGACCACATGGAAGTCAAGGAGAAGCTTCTCATGGAAGGCTTTAAAGTGATGCTTTTATTGAATGAAAGCAAGTAGAGAGACAAAAACAAATCTTTACTGGTTGGACACTGATTAAACCAAACTTTTGACGTTTGACCACAAGGTAATTGAAAGGGAGGTGGTGGACCTTCCTGTTCCATACTGTATAAATCTCCAAAATGAGTCAGGTAATAATTCCAAGAATTGGTACTGGTACTGAACCTCGTCCCTTGTAGTGGTGTCAACGGGTTTAGGAAGCTATGCCAGAGGGAAAATGTGAGAAACTGCCAGCTGCCTTCTTACCTGCCAAGTTTGGGAGGGTGGTATGGAACATCCATCAATGTGAAGCTTGGTGTTATACACCTGTCTCAGGTAATACAGATCTGCTTAAACAGTTGACTGAGTGCTTTCACACTGCCCTTCTGGCCAAACATCCTGAACCCAAGGAGACCTCACATACAGGAAGTAGTTCAGTACCAAGGTATTCCAGCAAGTCTGGCAAGGTGATATGGAATGGAAAGAGCCTCCAGCTGTACCTTGTGTTTCCCACTAGTGAAATTTTGTCTTGCAATTTTCTAGGAAAGGTGTTGTTTCAGTTCCAGCTTGCAGACGCTTTGACCTCTGACCTTTCAGGTGGCACAGGCTGGCATACAGTGTGGAGGGGAAGACAGTCACACTCTACCTCGACTGTAAAAAGGTCACGATCCTTGACCTCCCCAGAGGCGACGACCCCAAAATCAGCACAGAAGGGGTTACGGTGTTTGGAAGACGACTGCTGGAGGAGGAAGTGTTTGAGGTGTGTGATATATTAAGAGTGTAATATTAAATTACATCAGTCCTCCTGCGTGTTCACACTCGCCTCCATGGACTGAGACAATCGTGTGTGTGTGTGTGTGTGTGTGTGTGTGTGTGTGTGTGTGTGTGTGTGTGTGTGTATTACAGGGTGAGATCCAGCAGCTGTTAATCGTCCCAGACCCCAGTGCAGCAGCAGATTACTGTCAGAACTACATCCCTGACTGTGACTCCGCCCTCTCGTATAGCCTGTTACTGGACCCCGAGGAGGTAGCGCAGCCCATTATGACATATGAACAATACAGGAACATACAGTAGTTCTGACAAAGGTTTTATGATGCTTTATTGTACTTGTATTCATTATCTCTCTCATGCTCTCTGGTTATCATTATCTGCCAATCTTTCTGTCTCTCTCTTTGTCTCTATACATTAGTCCCCTTCTCTCTCTCTCTCTCTCTCTCTCTCTCTCTCTCTCAGTTCAGTTCAGCAGTGCTTTATTGTCACGAATGTTATCAAAATCACATTGTTGGCAAAACAATTATAGAAGGTTGATTACATTATAAGTAACATCTATTTGCATTTATAAACATGCATAAACATTATAAAGATGTTAAATATAAAAGAAAAACAGAACTTCATGGTGTGGCTCATTAGCTTCATGCCTCTGTAGATGCTGCAGCTCTGCACATCTCCCTTGTCCTTAAAATTGGACCTAAAAGACATTGCGTCTCACGCTGTGTTTCACGGCCTCTCATACTCTCACACATATTTTGCAGCGAAGGCAGCAGTGGGGTCTCCTCAAATTACCCAGCAGGTCCAGGTGCTGCTGTAAGCTGTGTTCAGTGGGAGACAGCAGCACCAGGTCATCCGCGTACAGATGAAATGTGACTTATGGAACTTTAGATTTGCTCCAGCAACACCGATAACTCATTGATGTAAACATTGGACAGATTTGGACTGCAGCCCTGTCTCACCCCATGTCCTATCTCACCCCCCTGTCTCACCCCACACCCTGTCTCACCCCACACCCTGTCTAACCCCACGTCCTATCTCAGCCCACACCCTGTCTCACCCCACACCCTGTCTCACCCCACATCCTATCTCACCCCCTGTCTCACCCCCCGTCTCACCCCACATCCTATCTCACCCCACACCATGTCTCACCCCATGTCCTATCTCACCCCCTGTCTCACCCCACACCCTGTCTCACCCCCTGTCTCACCTCCCTGTCTCACCCCACACCCTGTTTCACCCCCTGTCTCACCCCATGCCCTGTCTCACCCCCTGTCTCACCCCACATCATATCTCACCCCACACCCTGTCTCACCCCACACCCTGTCTCACCCCTGTCTCACCCCACACCCTGTTTCACCCCCTGTCTCACCCCATGCCCTGTCTCACCCCACGTCTCACCCCACATCCTATCTCACTCCATGCATTGTCTCACCCCACACCCTGTCTCACCCCCTGTCTCACCCCACATCATATCTCACCCCACACCCTGTCTCACCCCCTGTCTCACCCCATGCCCTGTTTCACACCCTGTTTCACCCCACGTCCTATCTCACCCCATGCCCTGTCTCACTCCCCCTGTCTCACCCCACACTTTCTCTCACCCCACACCCTTAAGTAAAGTATTCTGTTTATTGTTCAGACAGATGAAGTCAATAATATTGTATACTTTACCTCCTATGCCGCTGTTAAAAATAATCCTGAGTGCCAAATCGAATCAAATGCTTTTTAAAATTCATGAAACATGCAAATATTTTCTCTTGTCATCTCTCTTGCAGTCTGCATCTCTCTCTCTCTCATATTGGTCTCTCTCTCTCTCTTTCTCTCTCTCTCAGTTTTGGCTCTGGTTGATTTTAGTGTTAAACATGATGTCACATTTTCCTTGCCAGAAGAACGGGCATGTGTGTACCTGCACGTCTATAAACAGTCATGTGTGTGTGTGTGTGTGTGTGTGTGTGTGTGTGTGTGTGTGTGTGTGTGTGTGTATTGCCTATAGATACAGTTTCATGATTTACTATCTCAACACGTGACAGCTATTTTTAAAGCAGCAGCATGAATGAGTTTAGTAAAATTACTGCAGAATTTTGTTTATTTCCACTTATTAAGGTAAAATATTGTTGTATTAGACTTGAAACTGAGTTACTCCTGAAAGCTCTAAAATAATACAATACTGTAAATACTGTAAATTAAGTTCAGCAATAAAATTACGGTTTTCAGGAAAGCTGCACAGATCTAGTTTCATCTTTTCCTGCAGGTCTACAGTTACTGTTGAGTTATAAGACTTGTTGCTATGACGACACGTGTTTAGGTGCAGAAAGCTCCCAGGAAGCAGGCTGTCGAGGAATATGACGACCTCTACAGTGACCTCTCGGTTTCCACCGTTACGGCTGAACCCAACGTCAGCGAGTATGAGGTGAGTTGATGAGGTCACGGCTCCTTCACAGAGCAAGTTATAATTAGAGCAGGAAGCTGATCGAGCAATCAATTCACATTTTATTTAATTATAGAAACTTAGGAATGTTGAAAAGTCTCAAATCAAAGATTTTCATTAAAAATATATCAGAGTTTTTGCAAAAATCTATTCATAAATACAAACAGATTCCACAAATACAGTCATTTATTATTATTATTATTATTATTATTATTATTATTACTTCTTCTTCTTTTGAATTTATTTGGAGTTTGTGTTTTACTGCCACCTACTGAACTGGAGTGAAGATTATCGGAGGCGGGTTTGTTACTCTGTACAAATTATTTATGCATCAACAGCACGAGTTGCAGAGCATTTTAGAGTTGATTGGATACGTTTGGTAGGTTTAGCATTTTAAATCCACGCCACAGTCTACCCATGATTCACAGCTCTAATGAACACTAAGTGGAGCGGATAAGTGGGGTGGTTATTTCCTCCACACGTTATTTTAATGTACTTCTGAAGTTGTTCTGACATTCCTGAGAAGCATCACTGTAGATTTCATGAAGTTTTTCAAAAAGTTTTCCTGACGTTCTCCCTAAACGCTGTTACAGTTCTTCTGTACTTTACTTAAAACTATCTTGAAATTTGGAAATGTTTTTGTAAAATTCTCTTTATTTTTTCTCTTGTGGATTCTCATATAATTCTCCTGAACGTGTCCTCAAATTCATACTATTTAAATTCTTCTAAAACGTTTCTGAACTTATAGTTTTTTCTAACAGTCCTAAAGTTTTTCAAAATCTCTCCTGAAGTTCTCCTAACATTTTTCTAAAGCTCCTATGAAGTTCCCTTGAAGCTCTCCTGTATGTCGTAGTTTGTATCTAACATTAAGATATTTTTCAGGTTGTGGAATATGAGGAGGTGGATAACAGGACGGAGTACGTGGTGAGAGATTATGAGGAATATGAGGAATACGAGGAGTATGAGGATCGCTATGGACCAGCCACCAGAAATGAAAACGACCTCTGGAATGGACGAGTACTTCATTTTATAATCCCTCTGCATTTCATATGTTCATCAGTCCATGTTCGTCTAATTAAATCTCTCTGTTTATCTCTATCTCTCCATCTCCTCATCCCTCAATCCTCCAATGTCTCCAGACATCTGCAGAACCACAGAAAGGAGAAAAGGGAGAACCTGGCATGTTTTTCGAGGTGTGTTTGTGTGTAGGATTAAATAATGTAAAAAAAAAAAAAATCATCCACTGCTAATGACATCATCATCATCATCAACATCGTGGACTATCCCAGCTATTTTTTTTTTAAACAGTAACAAATATTAAAATATTCTGTCATTGAGTGCAGGGGTGCCAATATATATGGTATAACCAAATAATATTTAAAAACCTATTTCTAGATTAAAGTTGACCGAACTTGCCTCGCCCTGATCTGGGGGAGCGTTTTGAGTTTTCTCACTATGTGTAGGTCAATAAAAATCAGCCGACTACGTTTTATATCCCAACTCTTTAAAGTAGCCAAGCTGCGCTTTGACGTCGGCTCTGCTCGGCCTCATGTGCCACGTGACCCTCAGCCTTCACTTATTCAGGACCCGTCTGTTCTCTGCGCTGTATCTGTGTGTCTCTGCTGTTCAGTGAGGGTCATCAATCCTTCTAACGTTAAAATGAAAGCTAAAAGGTGAAAGGTCAGAGAGGAGTCAGGTGGAGACTCTCGGGTTGGACGCTAGCTTGAGCTCCCGACAGCACTGTGGTTTAGCTTAACTGAACAAACTGAACACAAACCCGACGCTTAAACTGAGCTCAAATAGAAACAACAACAAGACTCGTCAAGGTGCGTGACGTCGTTAAGGCACTAAACTGAAAGTGGAAGATAAAGTTATTACTCTGTGATTACTGTTATTGCTCTCAGAGCCTAAATTAAACTTTATTTAAAATTTGATTATGTTTCAATGTTCGTATAAGTGCGAGTGTAACTGTGAACTTGTTCTCTGGAACTGCACAGGGCACCGTGATTGAAGGACCCCATGGTTACCCAGGCCCAGAGGTAATGACTGTGTGTGTGTGTGTGTGTGTGTGTGTGTGTGTGTGTGTGTGTGTGTGTGTGCGCGTGCAATCAATGCACTTGTCTCAGCACGTGTACATACATGTATTGGTATGTGTGTCCTTCTGCATGTGTGTACTGTATACTCTGTGTGTGTGTGTGTGTGTGTGTGTGTGTGTGTGTGTGTGAGACAGTAATACAGTATTTTCTGCCCTCCCCCGCAGGGCCCCCCTGGGGAATCTGGGCCAATGGGACCACCAGGACCAAGAGGAGATCCAGGAGAACTGGTACACACACACACACACACACACACACACACACACACACACACACACACACACACAC
>JAAGKR010003878.1:0-22470 GCA_011419295.1 Clarias macrocephalus
CACACACACAACACACACACACACACACACATGCACACACGCACACACGCACACACACACACACACACGCACACACGCACACACACACACACAACACACACAACACACACACGCACACACGCACACACACACACACACACACACACACAACACACACACACACACAACACACACATGCACACACACACACACACACACACACACACACACACACACACACACACACACACACACACAGATTAAACACTGCTCAGGACAATTAACAGCAGATCCCCAGTGTATAGTGTTTAATGTCATATATTCCTCAGTGACAATAAAAGCTGTTTAAACTCGGCGTGTTTGGGCAGAACCGACACCGCGCGCCTTCTCATGTCCGTGCTGGTGTGAGAACGAGTGCGACAGGATGGAAGGAGAACGCGTGTTTATACCCTGATCCTCGTTTCCCCATTTGGAAGAGAAAACATGTTTAAATGGAAGATGCTTAAACATTTCATGAAAAATGTCTCGTCTGAACTGCGTCACTGTAACGTTTCACACAAACCGCAATGTTTCTAAACGTTAGACATTATGAATAATATGTTCATGGAAATGCTGCTGGTAAAATTCAGACAATTTTATCTTTTTTCTTCATTTTATACACTTTTTGAACTTTTACTATTTTTACTTTTTATATAATTTTATGAAACCACCATGAAACAAGTTCACTTCCTGCTCTCACTTACATTATAGCAGCTGTAAATTTGGTGATACACAGCGCTGACACTGGAGACTCCTTCCATACATGTTACATAAACATACGTCCCCTTATGGGAAAATTCACTCTTTTTTTTTTTGTTTGTTTACTTGAATTGAAAAACCCTTTAGCGTTTCTTTTCTCTGTGTGATGGAGTTCTGTGTTTTATAATTTTTATTACCTCCGCGCTTGAAGGAGCCAAAACTACATCATTAGAAAGAAACTCACAGTGCGATTAAATCCTGTTTTTAACCCTCAATGTCCTGAAATTTGCCAAGGAAACATCAATTTTAGAGAAAAATTTCAGTCTTGCAAGTAGCATTGTTAACAGGTCTTTCATTTGTCTGACATTTAAAGCTTGATTATTCCCCGCTACTTCCACTTATCCTCCGTTGGTAATTCAGCTTCGATGCATCTCGTGGTTTATTATCTCGCGTCTGAAGGAATCAGTTCTCAAAGCAGCTGTAGGCATGCCAAAGGCCAAAGCCAAATGATAATTGCGATAAAAGTCAGTGGGTGCAACACTGATTAAATCCAATCATTTACCGGGTCCTCAGAAGGGACTTTAAATTAGCAGCGATGAAGGAATAATTCTAATAAAAAAATCCTAATCTAATTAAAAAGCATTTTATTTCCTTCTACGAATTGCTACATTTCATAAATATTCATAGTTTTTAGGCTTATGTATAAAACATGTGTGTATGTGTTTGTACAGAGAACTTTTTAAAAGCACATGAAATATGATCAGGGCTTTTTAATTACAGTCCTCGTTTGCATGCGAGATGAAGTGGAACATCTCGGACTGATAAAATACTCTCACTAAAGTTTCTGTATTATTATTATTATTATTATTATTATTATTATTATTATTATTGTTGTGTTATTAGAGTGACTCTTGCTCTATACCACTGGTTTCCAACCCTGATACACACAGTTATCACTCAATATAATCTCCATCACAAGCCTCACATCACTGCCATGCTTGAGCCCAGCGCTTGAATCCTCTTTAAAAAGTCTGCAGGCTGATGGTCTCGGACTGCGCTACAGAATGTTTACAGAGATGACAAGAGTGATGTGCACAGATGGATGAAGAAATTTAAAAAAGGGGAAACCAGGACTGAAGACAATCCACACAGTAGGAAACCATCAACTGCGATAAAGAGGGTTTGAGAGCACAGTTGAGAGTTGAGTTGAGGGTTCAACAAGGGTGCGAACGCCTGGCCGGTGATGGAGCCTGTGTTGAGTTTAACTTTGTATAGAGGAAGAGTTACTGTGTGCAATTTAAACAATCTAGAATTGTATATCTAATTTTTAATCTTTAAAATTCCTTCCCTGTTGTTTTAGGGAACCACAGCCAGATCTCCAGAGCGATCGTGGCCATCCGAGTGCTGGATATAAACGACAACGCTCCTGAATTCCCCACTGAGTACGAAGCCTTTCTCTGTGAAAATGGAAAACCTGGTCAGGTAAATGATGACGCACAAGTGCTGTAAATGCTTCATTCAGCCGATCCAGGGCTGTTATTCACAAAAAATATAGACGTTTTAACTTCAGAACCTCTGAAAGGGAAATGCTAAATGTAAACCGACTCTAATTCCGTTTTAAACTTGAAGTTATAGACGTTTCTCTTTTCATTCATCAAATAATCCGTGGATTGTCTTTAAATAATCCAGCATATGACTCTTAAGTAGGAACTCAAAAGTGTAGGAGAACTCCATCACCAAGCTAGCCGGCTAACGCCAACGATCATGAGTTTATAATGTCTTACTCATTCCCAGTGCAGCGCTCTGTGCAGTCTGTGTCATAGATTTACCCAAATAATGTCTGAATCGATTGATCCAGAGGAAACGTGACTACACACTCCTATAAATGCGATGTTATGTATTGTAGTCACTGATGACGGCGTGAGTGAGGAATTCAGAGATAATTGTGTGTTTCTTATTTCTCAGAAGTCAGAAATTCTCCTTCGTGTTCGCCGGTTTCCTCCCACAGTCCAAAGATGTGCAGATTAGGCAGATTGACGTTCCCAAATTGGCCGTAGTGTGTGAATGAGTGTGTGAGTGTGTGAGTGTGTGTGTGTGTGTGTGTGTGTGTGTGTGTGTGTGTGTGTGTGTGTGTGTGTGTGTGTGTGTGTGTGTGTGTGTGTGTGTGTGTGTGTGTGTGTGTGTGTGCCCTGAGATGGATTGGCACCCTGTTCAGTGTGTATCCTGCCTCGTGCCCTAAGCCATCTGGGATAGGCTCCGCCCCCGTGATCCTGAATACAGGATAAAGCAGTATAGACAATGAGTGAGTGAGTAAGATGAATGAATGAATGAATGAATGAATGAATAGACATAATAAAACTAACTAATTCGAACTAACTAGTGCACTTTTATAGCTGAAGTTCTAAATGGAAGTCTTTTGGATTCTTAAGCTGTCGGTCCAGCTGTAACGTGCAGAACATGCTAGAACAGAAGAGCAAGAGTTTCCTTGATAAATCAAAAGGATTAATTTAGACCCTAAGCGGGACAGAAGAACCTTGAACCATCCCAGGACACCCCTACCCCGTCACCCTGGCGAATCCTAATCAAAGTGAAGTCTCCATGCGGCAACATATTGGCAATATGTATCCTAGACTCCTGTGAGATTTATTTCAATTTCAATCCCAGCCGTCTTCTCGCTCTTGCTTTAATGTTACATCATATTACATTTGACAGCAAAGACAAAGATGACATTTCATCCTCCTGTCTGTAGTTTCCAGACGCTACTGAATAAACCCCATAATACAGTTTACTACTATAGCTTACTATATACAGTTCTATAGTATTAGCGTGGTGCTCCAGACCATATTAGGCACCACAGGACTTTACACAGTACCAGAGTGGGTTCTGTAGTACATCAGTGGGCACCATGGTAGTGCTGTGGTGAGTACTACAATACTTTGGTACAACAGTGGCTACAAAAGGTATCTAATATAGCATGTTCGTACATACTGTAGCATATTGGATGTGTTAGTACATACTACTGTACATGTATGGTATAGTACAGACAGCATATGATTCAGACAGCATAAGATTCAGAAGAATCTTAAACGGACTAAAGATCCACCCTTGAGGGTCTCACCTGAGTAACGTCCATTCATAGACTGAAAACTCCCACTTGGCTCTTAGATCTCTTTCCAGATTGCACCTAACCAAATAAGAAAAAAAAAATGAAAGTGAAGGATGTTAAAGGTCTCAGATCTAAGTGTCCTTTCGCTACCTCAGCATCCTTCAGCATCACTCACATTCCATCTCACTAAAGCACTCACTTCTCCGTCAGGTTTTTATATTCCGTGAGATAACAAGGACAAGCATTGTGTCAGGTTCCTAAGTTTGAACGAGCCGTCCGTCATGAAGAGAAACGGTTTGTCCTGAACCGCTCTGGCAGATTTATAGACGGAGAAGGACGAGGGGGAGAAATGTGAGAATGACAGCACGTGGTGCGTGGATAAAGGGTTCGAGTTTCAGAAGTGGATGGAAAGTGAATTTTTCATCCTGTACAAGCTGCTGTCTTTATGAGTGAGGACTCATCTCTCCACATGTGTGTGTGTGTGTGTGTGTGTGTGTGTGTGTGTGTGTGTGTGTGTGTGTGTGTGTGTGCAGGTGATCCAGACCATCAGCGCCGTGGACAGAGACAATCCAGCTCAAGGACACACCTTTCACTACAGACTAGAGATGCTGAACAACCCGAACTTCACCATTAAAAACAACTTAGGTGAGGAACAAACACACACACACACACACACACACACACACACACACACACACACACACACACACACACACACACAAATACACACACACACACACACACACACACACACACACACACACACACACACACCGATAGATAGATACAGATAGATAGATACAGTAGATAGCTTGCTAGCTAGCTTGTTAGCTTGCTAGATAGATAGATAGATAGATAGATAGATAGATAGAGATAAAGAGAGAGAGAGAGAGGAACTGAATATGGACAAATACCAAGACAGAAAGACAAAGAGAGAGACAGAGTGGGACGGACGGAAAAAGAGAGAGGTTCAGCAAAAGAGAGAGAGAGAGAGAAAGAGAGAGAGAAAGAAAGAAAAAGAGAGATACCATAGATACAAAGAGAGAGATGGAGAGAAAAAATACAGATAAAGGACCAATTATTAAGGGACAATAAAGGATAATAGGAACACAGAGACAAAGATAGGAGGAGAAAAAGTACAGTATGATAAGACAGATAGAGAAATATAAAAATATGTTAGGGTAGGGTGAAGGACCGAGAGAGAAAGACAGAGAGATGTAGAGGTAAAGAGACAGAAGAATAAATATGAATGGACAGATAGACCGAGAGAGAGAGAGAGAGAGAGAGAGAAAGAGAGAGAGAGAGAGATGCAGTATAGAAGGAAAGAGCCCAGAAAGAAAGTCAGAGCGAGAGAGGGGAAGGACATCACTGTACACTGTTGTGGAATTTACCCAAGTCCTTTCAACCAATCAGAATGCAGGATTCTACAGCGAACTCTATTATATACTTTATTTTTGACTTTGAGACACAGTGCCATTGTGTGTGTGTGTGTGTGTGTGTGTGTGTGTGTGTGTGTGTGTGTGTGTGTGTGTGTGTGAAGGAACAGTCACATTGTTCATGTTGGTCGTGCCACAGTTTGTGTGGAAGCCAGTCGAGTGGGTTTGTTGTGACTGGAGGGGAGATCTGGTGGAATTAGCATCCCTGTAAGTTAGCAGCTGTGCGTTAGCCTGGACATCAGCTAGTATTTTTACTCCCCGGTGCATTTCGAAAGAAAGCAAATGAACGGCATCCGAGGCCGAGCTCAGCGTGGGTGATCGTATAGAGCCGTGCTGCTGTGACAGATGGCTCGACGTTTGTTTGCTAAATACCAAGACTGTTTTGGTGAGCGCGGAGTCTCGTGTCATTTAGCGGGAAGACGTTAGTGTACGTTACATGCACAGAAAAACCCACGCTGCTCCGACAACCCCTGATGTTAGGGCTCGAGGTGAGACATCGTCATAACATTCTGTCTGTCTGTAATGATGTCACGTGACGAAGATTCCAACAGCAGAGGAAGAACACGTTCATACTGGTGAATAAAGATGGTTTAATAAGAGAAGGAAATACTGCTTCACATTTAAAGAGAAATAAAATATATCTTTTAAAATAGGAACGAAACTGAACTCCCAGCAAAGACTCCTGAATCTGAAGGAAAAGAAAAAGTCTTATGAAAGGAGGGAAAAAGGAGACTTCCCCCATTACATGAATGAGTAAATAAACAAACAAATAAATAAATAAGATACAGACATTGAAAAGAAGAAGATCCCTCCTGAAAAAGGATAAAAGAAGAAAAATTTCAACTTTTATTTCCTAAAGAAAGAGAAAACTTTTTTTTTTCTTCTAAAAAGAGTAGGACATCAAACATGGCAGCAAATAAAGGTTTTACACTTTAAAGGCAAAAAAAAACCTATAAAGCTTCCTTAAAAAAAATAAAAAAAAAACAAATCAAAGCAAATGGATATGATTTTTTTTCCCTAAAAAGAAAAATACACACATGAACAGAACGAGAAAAATAAACCTCCATACTGAGTGGAAGGAATAAAAGCTTAGCATCCTTACAAAAAAATAAAAATACATAATAAATTATCTTCCTGTCTAAAAATGAGAAAATAAAGAATATGTGATTTTTGCAGGATTTAAAAGAAAAATGAACCAACTTCCTGAGAGAACTGGAAGCTTTGCAACAACAACAATAATAATAATAATAATAATAATAATAATAATAATAATAAAGCATATTTATTATTGAAGAAGATGTAGAATATGGTCTTTTGCAGGAGATCTAAAATAAAAACATTAAAAACAATAATCCTGAAAGAAAACAAAAATGTGGAAAATCTGCTGTATAAACGTCCTAAAAAGGAAACTCAAAAAACAAACAAACAAACAAACAAAAAGAAGCAAATTACAGGTTCACTTTAAGAAAAATCACCCTCTGTCCTGAGAGTATGAAATGGAGGCTTGGTGTTCTTAAAAATGGCAAAAAAAAAAAAAAAAAAAAGTCTAAAAAGGGAGAAAATGTAGAGTATGTGCTTTTGCAATGGATCTGAAGAAGAGAGAAAATGGAGCACGAGTCCGGGGAATTTTCAGGTCAGCCGCTATTCAGCTTCGTTATGAAGAAATTGACCTTTGACCCCACACTTCAATACAGTGTTGATTGAGAATAGAGCGGCAGACGGCAGTGATTTCCTGCTTCATTCAGCTCTCGAATTCTGGGAAAGTTTAATAATGCTCTGCCACCATCAGGCCAAAGGTAATGATTAGATAACGCTTTAAACTGTAATTACTAGGTGAGGAATAATTGCGGTGTAGATACACACCGTGTTATTACCAAAGATTATGAGGACAGGAAGAGCAGAAATCAGTGACCACAAAAAAACAGCAGCCGGGCCGGAGACTCAGCATCGGCTCAGACCCTGAAACAGACGCGTTCAAATCATATATATTTATTTATTTATTTATTTATTTATGCAAATACAGTAAACACAGACGAGGTTTAAAAATGCTGAATATAGGATAGAAATGTTTGTCTTTGTCTGAGGTGTAGAGATCAGAGTACAGACAAAGACAAGATGTAATAAACGGTGATGAAAATAAAGTGTCAGAACAGGAAGCGGATCTTTTTCTTTGGGCAAGTTTTCAGAATAATACTTTAAAAAAGCTTTCTGTTCAAAAGATCATTTTATCTCTGAGTCTGTTGAGGAGCAGATGTAAGGTCAGCGTGTTTTCACGGTGAGCCCGAGGCGTTAAGCGCCTCGAGGGGTTTGTGGTAAAAATGGTCAAAGATAGATATCAGTGACTCGACATGACGGAGAGCATGGAAGAGAAATAAAAAAAAGAAAAAGAAAAATCAAGCAGATCAAAGAGGAAAAGTTAAATAATTCGAATAAAATATGTACAGTGATTAAAATTATATTTTAAAAAGGACTCAAGAAAAGGACCCCTATGTGAGATTTGTAAAGATGAAGAAGATGACTTTTTTTTTTCCTCTTTGGCATTAATAAACAAAATTTAAATGAAAGTAGCTCTTGTAGTTATTATAAAACATGCCGGTACCTCCGCTGTCCTTTAACGTACAGCTTTAACGCTCTGACACTGGAGACTCCTTCCACGTACACACAGTGTTTGAGCATCACCTGCCGTGCACGTCCCTGTGATCGAGCTGTTACAGAATAAAAAAGATAACATATTAAAACAAGCTCATTAATTATGAGCCTATAAAATGCTTCACAGCCGTGTTCCTGTCTGGAAATGAACCCGGGATCGAACGAACAGACGTCCACACGGAGACATTATGTGCCGGAAGTTTAGAAATAATTGAACTCGATTGTGAAAGAAAGCGGAGATTAGCTTCTGCCCTTGTGTTAAAAATAAGAAAAGGATGTTTTGATGGCAATTTTTCTTTTTCCGTCCTTTCAGGAAAATAATAAAGCTGAGGGACAAAAAAAAGTTTCCATAATTAAAATGATAAAGCGACGGGAAGCGTTTGAAAATAATTGCTTTGTGATATTAACACAACACAAAATCGTCACCTTGGTATTTTTCATTAACGTGTTTATTAACTGGAATTAAACCTGCGCTCGGATTCTCTCTCACACACACACACACACACACACACACACACACACACCGCAGGAAAAGTTGCTTCAGGACGCATTTTGTTTTCACATAAAGGTGATACGTTTGAGACCTGAGGAAGGCTTTCATGATGAAAAAAGTCATTTCCGGAGCTCATTTATTCCACTCATCGCTGCATTATCTCCATGTTCACGCCACCTCGAAGCTTTTCTCTTCCCACCTGCTTTATATTGTGTCTCCCTCCCTCTCGTGAATCTACGCAACGTTTGAGACTATTAGACGATTAGAAACCCATTTGTGGTTTCTTGTGGGAGTATAAAGTACAAATATGAAGCGAAAAGATGATGAGGAAGTAGATAATGAACACCGAGACGCACCAAGGAGCTGGAGAACTTTACTCTCTTTACTCTTTTGTTTTTTTTTTCTCACTCGATACATTTCCACAAGGATCAGAGTTTTATTGTCCTGCCTTCAGCAAATATTTAACAAAAAACACTGAGAACAAATCTAATTTATTTACTTTCTTTAGCCTCCTTCTGGGTTTTCCGCTTCGTAATGTTCCAGCGTCCCTTCGGAATTTAAAGCAATTTATGAACATTTCGTAGAACCTCAGAAGTACGTTTATGATGCACCCAAACGAGGTTAGCATGAATAATACAAAATGATATATCCTTTCAGAAATCCTGTCATGTAGCAGGAAATATTTGGAATATTTAATGTTTAATATAGATTTGCTAAATCATTTCAGACCTTCACTTTACTGTAAGGACGGTTAGCTGGTGCCCATAAATATTGCAAACATTTTAGAAATATCAGGTAAAAATCCTCTGACATCAACCTACTGTACATTAGCTACTACAGTGTCGAATTATTTTCTATCCAACATCAGCAGTAACTGTAATTAAGAGAATATGTACTTATGTGAGTTAAAATGCTCTTAAAAGTCGGGTTACTTCATGGTAGACATCTAGTTAGCCATGAAGAAAACTGTAATGCCTTTAATTCCTCTCAGGAAAAACTTTCAAAATGGAATCTTGGGAATTTCATAAATATTTTATTAAACAAATAAACAGTTGACTACGACTAATAAATGTTTAAAATGCCTTTCCTGATACGTTCTCTAGCTAGCTAATAAACACATCCATTTCTTTTCTTATTTTGTTCCAAATTACTCAAGTGCACATCCAGTACCTGTCATAGATTCTTCAGGTAAATCGGCGTCTTCATCATGATTCATTAAGATTCCCTTCATCCTCAGACAACTCCATCAGCATCCTGGCGAAGCACGACTCGTTTCGACGTCAGAAACAGGAATTGTACCTGCTGCCCATCGTGGTGAGTGATGACGGAGATCCACCCATGAGCAGCACCAACACTCTGACCATCCGAGTGTGCGGCTGCAGTAAAGACGGCGTGGTTCAGTCGTGTAACGTCGAGGCCTTCGTCCTGCCCATCGGCCTCAGCATGGGGGCGCTGATCGCCATCCTTGCCTGCATCATCTTACTGCTGGGTAAGAGCTTCTGGAATCCTCGACATGTGCTGTGTTTAATGATTTGATGAAAATTGTGTTTTTAGGCACCGATTAGATCTGAGTAATAAGTTTGTTTTTATTAGTTAAACCACGTCCCCTAGCATGACAGTGAAATCTTAAAAGTGGGCGCTAGCCTGATGTTCGGTTTCCTTCAGATTCATCACTCTTGGTCAGTACTCTGTGTGCAGTTCTTCATTTCAACATGCTGAAATAGTCATTCAAATATTTCTGCAAAATAATAGTGGAAAAGAAATAACATTATAATAAAAACGTTCTTAGAATTCTAACTAAACCTCCTCCTTGACCTTCTTCTATTCCTCCAGCCTGGAGGTTCCATCCTCTCCCGATACACTCCTTATCCTTTCTCCACACACACACACACACACACACACACAAACCATCTCAACTCACCTCTCTCACTTTGTTTTCAAAGCATCCTACTGTACCTTCATCTTCTCTTTTATTTCTTTGTTTCAAGTCCTCAAGTCCATCAATCATCTTAAAGTTTGCCATTTCCAGCATCACCTTATGCCTTTTTCTTCAGCAGCACCATCTTTAAACCATGCAAAATACAGTAGCTGGTTACTTTTACTGTCTTGTAAAGTTTTCCTTTCACAATTCCAGATATCTTTCTATCATCAGTAGCTCCTGCCAGCTCCACCCTGCCTTCACTCTCTTCTTCACATTTGCCCCCAGTATTTAACCTCATCCATGTTCATCTACTCCGTCCCACCACAGTATTCCTCTGCCCTTCCTCTCATTCCTTCACGAACTCTCAGTGACTTTCATTCTCCTTCTCACCAGGGCGTACCTCCACCCTGCTGGACTCATCTCACCCTGCTCCCTTCTCTCATTACAGATCACTATGTCATCCACAAACATCATAGTCCATGTGGACTCCTGTCTGACCTCATCTGTCAACCTTTCATCAGCATTGCAAACAAAAAGGGCCAAGAACCTATCCTTGACTCCACTCTAGCTCCACCTTGAACCAGTCCTTGCTACCACACAGTCTACCTAACTTTTCTGGCCTTCCTGATACTTCTTCATCAGCACTCTCAGAGCAAACATGTGCCATGGTCTTACATTATGGCATTGAGGCATGTTGCTCTCCGCAATTCCTCACACAGTCCCTTCTCCTCTCAGACTGGCTTCCACCACTCTTTCTGCTGACTTCATTACATGGCTGATCAACTCAGTGCTGTTGCTAGAGCTTTACACATCTCCCGTATTCTTAAAATGGGTACCAGTTAACCTCTCCTCGACTCCCTAGGCATCCTCTCACTTTCCAAGCTTTTGTTAAAAATCCGGATTAAAAACTCCACTGCTCACTGTCTCTCCTAAATCCTCTCCATGACTGGGGAGGTCGTCTGACCCAATCTCCCTTCTAATCTACATCCGCTTTTTTTTATTTATCCTAATAAATAAAGTGCTAATCCCACACACTTCCTACCTTCTCCAGCGAGACCCAAAGACGTCTCTCCTTCATTTTCACCAACCATCAAGTTCTTCATCCACTTCCTCAACAGACTCTCCTCACTTACATTTTTATCTGCATCCTATATTTCTGGAATTTGCAGAACGTCCTTACCAGTTTGGTTCTTCTGTCCTGGAAGTCCTTCTTTCCTTCCTTTGTGTCCTACTTTTCTTACAGCTCAACATACACCTTTTGTTTAATCTTTGGTACATCTCTCTTCACCTTGTGCTACATTAGATCTCCTTTATCTTCTCTCTATGTTTTTCCATTTTTCTGACCATTCTAATTTGTTTAGGCTAACCTCTTTCTATGTTTGCTTTCTTGTACTTCCTCATTTCACCCCCAAGTCTCCTTATCTTCCTGCTTCCATCCAGATGTTGCACTATAACCTTCCTAGCTGACTCCCTCACTACCTTTACAGTAGTTGTCCAGTCATCCAGCACCTCCTCACCACCACCCAGTGCCTCTCTAACTCACATTTTTCACAATAGTCTTTCTCCAGCTGATCTTTGGTTCAGTCCTCAATTTCTTCCACTCTTCACCTGCAAGGTCATGTTCCAGACTACCATCCAATGCCATCTAGTTACCTTGCCACCCCCGTACAGTCTTCCTCCCTCTTATCCATCACATTGTGCTCCTTCTTCTTTTCAAAACATCTATTCATCAACACCATTTTCATACTTTTTGCAAAACTAACCTTCTCACTCAAGTCCACTCCAACCACCCTACTTTCTTCCTTGAGTACACTCCCCATGACTTTATGCAACTCTCTTCAGAAGTCTCCTTTCGCCTTCATCTCATACTTCGCTTGTGGAGCATATGTGATGACAACTCATCACTCCTACAAAGTCTTCTCCTCCAATACAATGTTAATATGTTTTTTCCTTAGGATTATTGCTGCACCATTTTTCTTTCCATCCACACAAACAGTAATCAGTGTGAACCCATCTCTGATGCTACTGGCTTTACTCTCCCTCTAATTGGTCTCATGTACATATAGTATGTCTACCTTCCTCCTCTACTAAGTCAAATCAACCAGCTCTCTCCCTTTTCAAACCATACAGCCAACATTCAATGTCTGATTCTCACCTCCACACTCTAACCCTTCCTCATCTTGTTGTCCCTCCCTTTTTCTTCTCCTTCACCCAATAGTAGCTTTGTTTCCACTAGTAACCTTCTGCCAAACAGTATGGTTGATGGTTGCATGGGCCTCAGTTTGATCCAGTATGGCAATCTTTTTCTCGTTTATGATCCGTGCATTTGATTTGGCACAGGTTTTACAACATATGCCATTCCTGCTGCAACCCTACCAATTTATCCAGGGTTGGTGCTAGCATGCTTTATTGCACTGGTATGTGCAACCCCAGTGGCTGCACCTATAGATTGTCAATGATGAGTTGAAATCTGGTTTGTCTAAATCTTCTTTATTAACTTTTTGTTTTTAGTGATCGTGGTTCTGTTCGTGACTCTGCGGCGTCATAAAAGCGAACCACTGATTATTAAAGATGAGGAGGACGTTCGGGAGAATATCATCACATACGACGATGAAGGTGGAGGTGAGGAGGACACAGAGGCCTTCGACATCGCAACACTGCAGAATCCCGATGGCATCAACGGCTTCCTGCCCCGCAAAGACATCAAACCAGAGCTGAGCTACAGTGTCCGTGCCGGACTCAGACCCGCAGCCAATGGCGTCGACATCGACGAATTCATTAACGTCCGGCTCCACGAAGCTGATAACGACCCGACGGCACCACCATATGACTCCATCCAGATCTACGGCTATGAAGGTCGGGGATCCGTGGCTGGCTCTTTGAGCTCACTGGAAACTACTTCTTCAGATTCGGACCAGAATTTCGATTATCTCAGAGAGTGGGGTCCACGGTTTAGAAGACTCGGAGAGCTCTACTCAGTGGGCGAAAGTGACAAAGAAACTTGAGGCATTACTTTTTTCCGTCCTCATGACTTTTTTCATTATGGTGCTCGCCAAATCACGATTAAAACACATCTGTTTCAAAATGGCGGGAACCTTTTAGCTTTTTTTTTTTTTTCAAATCTCTTAGAGACAAGCATACTAGGGTTAGTCATCCACATCAAAGTGCATAACGGAGCTGAACTTCACCACCACAGTGTCTGTCATAGGAGGTCACTGATTCTTGTGGAGTCTTGTAGATTAAGTGTTTTTGGCTCGTCGTTTGTTCACTGTGACCAGCGGAAAAGTGAAGATTCTTGTTGGTCACATAAAGAGAAAGACGAATTAAAAAAAAAAAAAAGGTTTCAGAGATGTGGATGGAAATCTTAGGCCTCAAAATGGCTCGGAACGTCTTCTTAACACCATCCAGCCGATCTGAGGAAGAAAGGAACTTTACAAAATCGACAAAAAAGCAATATATGGTCTACTATGTTGAATGTATGTGTGTATGTTTAAAGGTGAGATAAGTGTACAATATTGGCTTTAATAGATCTTAGTTGAGATAGCATTTGATACCAAGTGGCCGGATTTCCTGAAAAGCCTCGAGGCTTGCTTTATACACCCTGTTTGTATTTGCGCTCTTAGTGTGTTTCACACTCGAACATTAGTAGCCTATAACAGACTGAAGACAAAAAGAGAAATGTAGAAACAACGAGGCCTTCTTTTTACAGAAGCATAAATACAGTTGTATTTAAAACAATTTTTGGAAACATCAACCGTGTTTACTTCATTAGCGTAGTATGATTTATAAATATATGAATATTCATTGTCTGTTTTGTGCTGCAAGTATAAAAAACATGGTGTCATTTCGGTTTCACTTTTTCTGATTTGTTTCATATGTCACCAGAAAGCTCTTTTTGAAAATGCTAAAATTAGAAATACAGTACTGCAGTCTCTGCAGAGGTCACCAATGATCCTGTAAACACCTGATCATTTCATGCCGCACATCCTGAGGATCAGTATTATTATAATATCAGGATTAATATTCTCAAAGCAAAGTTATGGGTGTAAAACACCTTCAAAAATGTAAATTACATCACTAAGGATTTCATTTAATCAAAATTATATTACAGTAAACACATCTGTGCGAAAAGAAACATCAGCCGGTGGAAAAGCCCTCTCAATATACCATGTCATGACTGAAACCCTGGACGACCTATCGTGAATGAAACCGCTTCTGATACATTATATGATGATACCTCATTTGATGAGATAGAAGAGTCAGAACTGTAACTCCTAACAAGACAAACTGTCATACAGTAACTGAAACATGTCCAATTATATTAAATTACAATTGAATCCCCTCTTTATGTCATGAAAGAAACTCCTTAAATACATGCCATCCTGAAACATTACGTCATGACCGAAACCCCTCCTTAAACATTGTCATGACTAAAACCCCTCCTCACACATTACATCATGACTAAAACCCCTCCTTACATATTACAACATGAGTAAAATTCCTCCTTACACATTACATCATGACTAAAACCCTTCCTTAAATATTACATCATGACTAAAACCCTTCCTTAAATATTACATCATGACTAAAACACCTCCTTAAATATTACATCATGACTAAACCCCTCCTTACACATTACATCATGACTAAACCCCTCCTTACACATTACATCATGACTAAAACCCCTCCTTACACATTACATCATGACTAAAACCCTTATTTAAATATTACATCATGACTAAAACCCTTCCTTAAATATTACATCATGACTAAAACACCTCCTTAAATATTACATCATGACTAAACCCCTCCTTACACATTACATCATGACTAAACCCCTCCTTACACATTACATCATGACTAAAACCCCTCCTTACACATTACATCATGACTAAAACCCTTATTTAAATATTACATCATGACTAAAACCCTTCCTTAAATATTACATCATGACTAAAACACCTCCTTAAATATTACATCATGACTAAACCCCTCCTTACACATTACATCATGACTAAACCCCTCCTTACACATTACATCATGACTAAAACCCCTCCTTACACATTACATCATGACTAAAACCCTTATTTAAATATTACATCATGACTAAAACCCTTCCTTAAATATTACATCATGACTAAAACACCTCCTTAAATATTACATCATGACTAAACCCCTCCTTACACATTACATCATGACTAAAACCCCTCCTCACACATTACATCATGACTAAAACCCCTCCTTACACATTACATCATGACTAAAACCCTTATTTAAATATTACATCATGACTAAAACCCTTCCTTAAATATTACATCATGACTAAAACACCTCCTTAAATATTACATCATGACTAAACCCCTCCTTACACATTACATCATGACTAAACCCCTCCTTACACATTACATCATGACTAAAACCCCTCCTTACACATTACATCATGACTAAAACCCTTATTTAAATATTACATCATGACTAAAACCCTTCCTTAAATATTACATCATGACTAAAACACCTCCTTAAATATTACATCATGACTAAACCCCTCCTTACACATTACATCATGACTAAAACCCTTATTTAAATATTACATCATGACTAAAACCCTTCATTAAATATTACATCATGACTAAAACACCTCCTTAAATATTACATCATGACTAAAACCCCTCCTTACACATTACATCATGACTAAAACCCCTCCTCACACATTACATCATGACTAAAACCCCTCCTTACACATTACATCATGACTAAACCCCTCCTTACACATTACATCATGACTAAACCCCTCCTTACACATTACATCATGACTAAAACCCCTCCTTACACATTACATCATGACTAAAACCCTTATTTAAATATTACATCATGACTAAAACCCTTCATTAAATATTACATCATGACTAAAACACCTCCTTAAATATTACATCATGACTAAAACCCCTCCTTACACATTACATCATGACTAAAACCCCTCCTTACACATTACATCATGACTAAAACCCCTCCTTACACATTACATCATGACTAAAACCCCTCCTTAAATATTACATCATGACTAAAACCCTCCTTCCACATTACATCATGACTAAAACCCCTCCTTACACATTACATCATGACTAAAACCCCTCCTCACACATTACATCATGACTAAAACCCCTCCTTACACATTACATCATGACTAAACCCCTCCTTACACATTACATCATGACTAAACCCCTCCTTACACATTACATCATGACTAAAACCCCTCCTTACACATTACATCATGACTAAACCCCTCCTTACACATTACATCATGACTAAACCCCTCCTTACACATTACATCATGACTAAATCTCTCCTTAAATATTGTCATAACGAAAAACCCTTCTTAAACATTGTGTCATGACTGAAATTCTGAACTGAACTAAAACCTTACCTCAAAACTAAAGTCTAAATCGATGCTGTTTGCAATAATGTAGGTCATACTTTAAAGTATCTGCATGTGGCAGTAAAACTCTAAATCAACCTTGTCATGGCTAAAGTCCTTTTTAAGTTTTTCATAAATAAAACCTTCCTTGATGAAATATTATATCATTAATGATACCTCTTTCTGTATATCTGATAACTGTAATTCTCCCATTGTTTTAATAAGATAACTGATACTTTATTTCATAACCTACAGCTTTTAGGATATATTAGGTCAAAACAAGTCTCTCATTGTGTCATTACTGAAATTTGGCCTTGATTGATTAGATCATAAAGCCCCTCCTGGTATGGTGTATCGGGTAATTACTGTTGTTCTTGCCGATTCAAGAAAGCTAGCTTTATAGAAAGATTTCCTTCTTACTGCATACAGTAGTTTACACAATGAATAGATACTTTTCACAACCGCTCAGTCAGGTCCGTGAGGATGTCGGCCGCGGCATGCCGTATCACCCACCCGTTGGCAGCATGTCAAACGTGAACGTGACAATCCAGCTACAAAACGCATGAAACGATCAGGTGTAAAGGGCGTCCGTGGCGCTGACTGTGAGTCCACGGAGAAGAGATCCTGTGTGTATATATATGAATATATTGTATACAGAGTACCAGTGATCATTTCAAGCACAATGCCCCTGGACTGTCCAGCGGATCTGTGTATAACCCGCCGGTCACGTAGAACCCATGAATCATAAACTGCAGATGTGTGCATCATGTTCAACACTGTATGATAGTAAAGAAGCAGGAAAAAAATAGACATGTACATAGTCACTGCTAACATTCTTTAGCTTTGTTTGAGGACATTTTGGTTTATGCACGTTAGCTCTTGCACATGGAGATCTCCGAATGGCACTACAGCGGCGTGCGCTCCTCCGTTTCTACCGATCCTCTATATGGCAGTTTTCTGTAGACCCCACACGATAGACTTACATGCAGATCATATTTTCTACTGTGCTTTATCGCTTATATACTTGTATGTTGAATTATTTACTCTGCGTATTGTAATCTAAGATACCCATGTATTGTTTCCTACTTTGTGAAATATATTTTTATAAATATTCATGGTGTGAGACATTTATTATATTAATACAAGGTCAAACAAATCCATACAATTCTGTTCAAAAATAGTTTACTTAAGTAATTAGGTAATTAATTGATCTGTTTGCTGGCTTTTTCTATAAATACACAAAAAAAACTTTAACTTATTACTTTTTACTTTTTTTTTTATTATTTCAAATTTACTTGTATGCTTGCTTTTATTTTTTTTTTATAATTGTTGCATGTAGTTTGTTTTTGTTTGTTTGTGGCACATCTTCTCCCTGTTAAAATGAACATGAGCAATTCAGGCACGGCCCAAATTTAAAAGGGTCCAAATACTAACCAATAGAAAAGCAAAATAATGGTCATGTGATCTACTGGCAGCCAATTCGAGTCTTCTAACAGTGGATGTGCACATGTGCTGCAGCGCCATGTTTTGAGCAGTGTTTTATTAGTTAAGATTTAAAAAAAGAGATTGTAGAACATCCCTGTTGTATAAGTAAGTACAGAGATTTAAGTATTTTTTAATAACTTTATATCACAGACGTAGACATGTACAGTTGAAAATGGCAGAGACGTGAGTGTTGTTCTGAGGCTACAGTCTACCGTGATGAAATCACTCTAGTCATAAAAATAAAAAAAAACTTTATAAGGCTGTATAAGTCCTTATGTGAGCAACATTTATAAAGATCACCAGCATCTGTGGGCAAATATGATGATTTAGTTGTTTGTCTAGTTAATATGTGATGTCTTGGTAGTCACATACACACATCATCCATGGAACTAAGCTCAATGCTAAATGCTCATTCTGTGGGAGGAACTAAAACAGTCCTGACTTTGTCAAAGTCCAACTTTACCTACCTGAATCTATATAACTGCTTGTTAATAAAGAATCATAGTGAGCAAAGTGTGCTTTTGTGATAAAGTAGTGCTCAGGATATACAGTATACAATAGTCTCGCTTGAAAAATGTGCTAATAATGGCAGAGAAAATGGTTCTGATCCGCGGGTTCCTGACCCTAACCCTCAACGTGGATGAGTGAGGATAGTGAGGAAGAGGTGGCACGTGCTGGTGAGGAAGATGATGAAATGGTCAGAACCTTACAGGGAGAGAGGGGGAGTGAGGATGAGGATGATGAGGATAAGGGTTAGGATGAAGGTGCAGTGATGGTATTAAACCTGTAGAGAAAGTACAGAAGATGATGATGATGATGATGATGATGATGATGATGATGAAGGAGCTAAAATGGCAGTCCTGATTAGGGAAGGCGGATTAATTAATGCACTTGTAATAGATTTCAGTGATTATGTTTTGCATCTCGTTCCAAGTACTTATTTAATTTTGTTGACTCTGCAGATGTTTTTTAACTCTCCTGTACAGAACTTCTCATTGTGGCACAGGGTTGCATTTAAAACCCCATAAAAATGAAAATGTTTAGAAAATTAATATAATTTAAGACAGAGACATATGCATATATGATACAGTGCAAAACTTTTACTCTTCACTCACTCACTCATGGTCTATACCGCTTTATACTGGGGGGGGCACATTCACATAATAAGGGCAATTTGGGAACGCCTAGTAGCCTAATCTGCATGTCTTTGGACTGTGGGAGGAAACCCACCAAGCACGGGGCGAACATGCAAACTCCATGCACACAGAGACGGGAATCGAACCCGGACCCTGGAGGTGCAAGGCGACAGTGCTGACCGCTACACCACCGTGCCGGCTCCGTTTCTTTATATTAAATAAAATAAAATTAAAGTAAATAAATGGGAACAAATGTTTAAAAATGCCGTTTAAAAATTGTTTATGTATCAACCTCATTTCCCCTCTCATCTGTTCCAACCACTCAGCATTCAGCGTGCTTGATCATCACCAGCCTGATCATCTGTCATCATCTGCACCAGTTTCTCACTGGTTCAGGCCTTACGTTAGATGTTTTATAAAAGGTTGAATGATTCATAGGTCACTGTGTGGCTTAACAAACACAAAAACATTTCTCTGAAACTGCTCAGGTACAGGGACTGGAGTGAAATCAAAAAAGTCCTTCAGGAAGCCTGGAGAATGATTCCTCAAGACTACATTAAACATAATGTACAAGAAGGTCTGGCTCTGTGCAAGCAAAAAAAAAGGGGGGGGGGGGTCATGACTTTTGCACAGTATTGTATATATACAGTACATAAGGATACATTTGCACCTTTATTTGACATCTTGTTGCACAAAATTTCCCTTGAGAACTTTATTTGTACTTTTATTTTCAACATTTTTATTACAAAGCGTCAGAGTGAAATCAGATCTTTTCCTATTATGTACTTAAGAAATAAAACTCTGATAAAAAGACACATTATCCTTCTGCCTTTAAAATTAGATTCTTTACCAAACTGTTGAGCTCGAAAAGTAAAATATAGCACACTTACTGTATAGATTACTGAAGGAAACACACACACACGCGCGCACACACACACACACACACACACACACACACACACACACTGATAATAATAGATACCTGTGTTTAGTTTTTACAACTCAGTGTTGCATTAAATCTCCTTTAAGTGTTTCAGCTGATCCGATTTTCCAGACTTTCTGCTTTATTCTCTCTCACTTCCCTCCTGATCCTCTACAATCTAATCTCTAATTCATAATCTAAATCTCTTTATGACTCCATGATCTGGTTAATCTGTGTGTCACCGAATGCTCTCGCTGAGTCAGGGGGGGGGGGGGATTCAGATTTTTAATTTCATTTTATTTATTTAATTAATTGTTTTCAGTGGTGTGTGTGTGTGTGTGTGTGTGTGTGTGTCAGTGAAATTGTGAGTCTTCATATTATCTCTCTCCCATCACCATTTTAAACCGCGACACAGGGACAACGCTATTCCATTTTGTCTCTTTCCCAAGAAAATATCTAAAATTAAAGATAAAAAGGAAGATTTTATCCATCGAGCCTCCGAGTCACTTTCTTCATTAATCCGAGTGAAAGATTAGAATTTCTGCTCGCTGTTATCTCCCATCTGTCTTTTCATGAATAACAAAAGTTCCTGATCCTGTCGACTATTGACACTGAGTGAATTTATATAGCTACTTATTCTCCCTCTCTCTCTCACTCTCTCTCACACACACACACACACACACACACACACACACACACACACACACACACACACACACACACTTGGATTATCTCATTTGTATACTGGACCAGCACTCTGTAATAACACATCAAGTTTTCATTTTATCTTGAAAGCATAAAAGCTTGAAAAGTCTCTCTGAAAATACAACAGCCTTCATTTACCTCTAATTACTTTTAAGAAGTTAAAATTATAGTTTAAGAATCTTATTTTAAGAGTTGTTATTTTGCTTAGTAAAATAAAACCTAAAACTAAACATTTTTCATTATAAATCTGACTATTATTAGCTAAAGAAAAAAAATATTATAATACAGACACACTGTTTTGGAAAGGTCAAATTATTGTCCTTCAGGCAAAGAAAACAACTAAGGAGATTTGAAATGAGTGGAACTGGGTTAAACCATTGTCATTATTGTCATAAGACTTTATTTAATATAATCCAAGACATTATTAAACTCTGGAAGAACAGAGCTGAACCCTCAGTGTGGTCAGAAAAAACATCCAGACTGAGCGTGATGGAGGAATCACATGGTGTAAACGCTCGGTCAAGTCGCATGATAAAAAAATGTCAGTAGAAATTAATAGTGTTTAATAGTGACACTAAGCGATGCTCCCATCATGCATAGTGTCCACTGTACAAGCCTCTGGAGACAGTGTTATGATCTGGGGTCGCTTCAGTCGGCAACGTTATGTGGAGATAAAATGAAGTCACATGACCACCTGAATGTACTGAATCAGCAGCATAGTACAAAATGTGAAAGAGTGGTTCAGGGAGCATAGTGGTGCACACACACACACACACACACACACACACACACACACACACACACAATTTAATCAATATACTAGTAGTTAGATAATAGAGTACAGTGGAACCTCGGATTGCGAGTAACGTGGTTTACGAGTGTTCCGAAAACCGAGCAAAGATTTTAAATAATTTTTAATTCGGAAACCGAGCAAGTATTAGTTTACGAGCGCAGAGTATCGTGCTTCACATATGCGACTCTTATTTTGACACCGAGCGTCACTCTCTCACCTTACCCCCCCCCCTCCCCTCCCTCCTTCCCCCCACGGCTTCAAACACAGAAACTCTGCTCGTGCGTGCGCAATTTGACACAAACACACGCGCACACACACACACAGACGCTCTCTCGCCTTTCACCCTCCCGGCTTCACAAACACACAGAAACTCTGCTTTGTCGTGATTCTTTTCAAAGGTGAGGTGCTGGTTCATTTGTTTTTGTTTTTTTTTACTTTACAGCAGTGATTCCCTTAGTATGCGCTCACGCCAGGTCAGAGAGATTTCTTTTTTTTCCTGTTAAAACGGTGTTTCCGTTGTGTGTGTGTTTGTTGTGAAACTTAAGTGATTCCTTTAGTATGCGCTCGTGCCAGTCTCGGTTATTTTCCGTTAAACCGGTGTTTCCGCTGCGTTTATGCGCTTGTTGAGAAACTTAAAAAGTGAGTCTGTTAATATACACTAATGTCGGTCTCAGAGAGATTTATTTTTTTTT
>JAAGKR010003878.1:22490-42490 GCA_011419295.1 Clarias macrocephalus
TGAGGTGCTGGTTCATTTGTTTTTGTTTTTTTTTTTACTTTACAGCAGTGATTCCCTTAGTATGCGCTCACGCCAGGTCAGAGAGATTTCTTTTTTTTCCTGTTAAAACGGTGTTTCCGTGTGTGTGTGTGTGTGTGTGTGTGTTTGTTGTGAAACTTAAGTGATTCCTTTAGTATGCGCTCGTGCCAGTCTCGGTTATTTTCCGTTAAACCGGTGTTTCCGCTGCGTTTATGCGCTTGTTGAGAAACTTAAAAAGTGTGTCTGTTAATATACACTAATGTCAGTCTCAGAGAGATTTATTTTTTTTTTCCTGTTAAAACGGTGTTTCTGTTGTCTGTGTGTGTTTGTTGTGAAACTGTTGTGAAAAAGCGAGGTGGGGGAGGGAGGAGGAGTGTTACTGTGTAAAACGAGGCGAGGGAAGGGGCTAATTCCACACACACACACACACACACACACACACACACACGGCGCGTGCGCGCACCAATGGAAACACTTATCTGTCAGGATTTATTTGTACTTTTTTTTAAGGTAAAGTGCAGATTAATTTGTTTTATTTTCATTTTATAGATTGTATTAATTATGTTTATGTATTTATTTTTGGGGGCTGTGGAACGAATAATTTGAGTTTTCATTATTTCTTATGGGAAATGATGATTTGGTTTAAGAGTGTTTTGCAATACGAGCCCACTTCCGGAACGAATTATGCTCGTAATCCAAGGTTCCACTGTATATAAAATTAGAATTTACAGTATGAATTATTTTACACATTAAAGTATTAGAATAATTTTGTGGTTGTAGTTTAATCTTTATTAGCACCGTGACTTGCTTGTGTCTATTATGTGGTTGTTGTTGTTGTTGTTTTTGGCGCTACATGTTGTCTCATAGTCTTCGTTTCTTGCCTAGTAACTGACGTTTGTGTTCATCAGTGATTTTCTTAATAAGCCTGACACATTAGTTATTATAAATATCTTGCAGTAACCTCAGAGGAGTAAACATAAATAAACACAAACAAATAAGCGAATACTAAGAATAAGGATAAACTCTAATGCACATAAGATAAAGCTAAAATTTCTAAGCATATCTAATGTCTTCTCATTTAGATGCACCGCTGCGAACAAAGGAGTTTATTAGGTTTAGCTAGAAATAAATAAAATATAAGAATGTCTATGTGCATATGAAGACACACACACACACACACACACACACACACACACACACACACTCTCTCCTACAAGCACATCAGATTACTGATTACTGTCTCTTATTGAGTCGATGCACCAGGATGGAGGTTATAAAACAAAATACAATCCTAATGTCATTAATGCTGCATGAAGAGCCGAGAAAAAAGAGGCGCATCCTAGAGTATAGAAAATTAATGTCATTTTGGAGTGGAATACGGCATGAAGTTCTCCCCGCAGAACAGCGATGCGTCTCTTGTTAAATGTTAATGTAAAAGAAGATCGAAGGGCAGCTGCTAAATGATTAAAAGCTCATTTCTTTCTAGAAAGAGAGAGCGAAAAGAAAAGGTACATTTCAGTGGAAAAGTGAGCTATTGTGCAGAATCAAAAAGGAGAGAGCCGCGGTATAACAGATGTGAGGATTTTCATTTTTATTTCATTTCAGTAATGTACAAATGACACTGGTTTTGTCTAAAGGGAAATAAAAAAAAAGTTTTGGGGCATTATTATTTCTGACATTGAAGAAACAAAGACAACAGCGAGAAGAGCGCGATGCCTTTTCAGCTCTCGCTCTTACATTATACACCTCGACTAAATGCAACTTTTTAATTAAACTTTTTTTCACTGAATAGATACAAAAGTGAGTCAGTTTCGATGTCAGGAGTGGATGGAAAGAAAATATTTTTTATATGTCATAAGAATTTCAAGAAAGTTTTTTTTCCTCCTTACTTAAAGACGAAAAACAAACATTTCACATATGATTCAATGTTTACACACTGTACTTTTCCTCTCTGTAAAAATTCAACACCTCAGGCCAAAAGAAGGAGATCGATCCTGCACACCAGTGACCCCATACCACCCCCCACCCCCTCCCCCCCAACCCTCTAATTATAATAATGTGTGCGCGTATTGATATTTAATTCTTCCTTAATCCAGCATTCCTTCCCATTTTTTTATCATTAACAAGGACATGTGCATAAATGATGCAAAAAAAAAAGAAAAGAGATTGTTTTTTTAAACATGTATGGAAGGAGTCTCCAGTATCAGCACATACAGTAAATGTGTCAGAGGTGAAGCTGTCGCTCAGAGTTTTCCAGCATAGGCTTCCTTTATATGTGTGTTTTTTTTTTTCACTTCAAAAGTGAGAACAGAGAATCTGATGAAGAAGAAATAAATGTCGATAGCTGCTATAATGTAAGTGAAAACAGGAAAATGTTCCAAGCAACATTAAATGTAAATGAACAGATCGTGTAGTGTAACACTGTAGTTTTATATAGACTCTGGTGCAGGAGGCTGTGAATACGCTACAAAGGTAAAAGTCATGCTTTACTACTTCTGTGGTTTTTATGAATCTCGCAGATATCAGGAGGAATACACGGTGCAATAAATTAACTAGTTACAGACATGTGATTAAAGAAAAGAAATATTAACCTTTGGTGTAATGGGAGTGAATTATTTTCAGAAAAATGAAACCTGGTGTGTTTGTGGCCGATTGCCCAGGAGCAACACATTCCAAATGTCACAAACAAACACACCGAGGCTTTCCATTTGCAGAGTTACAAATGATAGAGGACAGAAAAATGGGAGCGAGAGAGAGAGAGAGAGAGTATGTGAAAAATAACAGCATTACATATAAGTAATGTATTTACAATCATGCAGAAGTAGAGTCATGATTAAATATTTATTAGAGCAGCATATGGGAAGAGAGCACAGGGAATACAGCAGGAGGCTGGTTCTATTCCAGGAAGACAGACACAGTATTGGTTGAATAACAGAGAAATGGAGAACAGCCCAGCAATCCAATAGCAAATAATAACTTGTCCTTCTTAATTCCAGTCTTGCTGCTTTTCCAAAGGCTGATTTACGGAGCCAAACATGAGCTGGTGTAGGGGGTGCACTAACTTATACAGAACAGTGGTGTCTAAGAACAGAATCAGTGGTAAGACCTCATGGAAAACACATCACATATCTCATATACGCTGCCTGGCCAAAAAAAAAAGAAGTACAGTTATTCAAAAGTAACAAGTGAGTTAACCCTGACTGATGCGGCGAAGAGCTTCTCATTTCTTACACAATCATGTGGTCACGGCAAAGACGTTCCTCTGTTTCAGAAGCATCAAGCAAAGAAAACAACTCAGGAGATTGCTGATGCTGCTAAAATAGGGTTGGTGACTCGGCATCATCGAGGAAGAAATGCCCAAAAAATGAAGTCAGCTGTCGACCTGAATGTACTGAACCACCAGGTCGTCACATCTACGGAGTTTTTCTTCCCTGATGGCACGGACGTGTTCCAAGATGACGATGCCAGGATTCATCGGCTTGAATAGCGCAAGAGTGGTTCAGTGAGCATGAGGAATCATTCTCACGCATGGATCAGCCACCACACAGTCCAGGCCTTAACCCCAGTGAGAATCTTTGGGATGAGCTCGAGGAGGCCTCACACTGCAGTCCGACTTTCACATCATCAATAGAAAGATCATGGAGGGAAAGTAATCCGACGAATTGTTGTGACTTAGCATAAGCTTATCAAAATAATTGTTAATTGTAAATTTAATTGCATTTTTGGCCAGGTAGTGTATAGTATTGAATGTTACTTGAGCTTTGCATCGTTACAACACGGCCGTGTCATTAATGTGTTATGAAAGCTCTTCCAATACTATGTGGAAGGACCTGGGAAGTTTGCTGATTAAAATGATATTGACCTGCGTGGCGGCTGTCATTGTAATTATCAATAATTGACAGAACAAACAGACAAACACCGCCGAGGACCGTGTGTGTGGTACTGTATCTGCCAGGACACATTTCTGTTTTAAATACAAATCTATGTTCATTTCAGTCGATGTTATCTAACCCATATGAAGTATGTCCCAGTCAGCCTCGTAACTCTGTGTATCTGCAGCTTTTGCCGTGTTCCACTCGCACGCGAAGATGAAGCGGGAAGTGGAAATGGCATCTGTGCTCATTAAAAGGGCATCGATAACCGAGGTCAGTGGCACAGAATGAACCATTACTCCCTCACTAACGGACCAGCAGAGCAGCGAACGTACAGAAGCACCATACGATGGCTCGCTCGGACTTATTAATTTTGTTGACAACTTATTAACTTTTCACAAGTCCAATTCTCAGATTAATGATCCGTATTGTCACGTTTTGTCTTCACACATGTCCAGGAAGACGAGCATCCCTTGTGTCATACTGTATGTCAGCACTTTTAAATGTCCTTTTCTCAAAGTCAAACACGCAAATGAATATCTGATCCACAGTCCAGGGTATACACACTACCAGTCAAAAGTTTGTACACCCCTTCTAACTCCATGGCCGTTATTGATGTTTATTTCTCTCTACACTGTAAAACAATACTGAAGGCGTTTATCCAAAACACACAATAATCTCCTTTGAACAGTTGATATTGAGTTATATATCCAGTATATAAGAGAGAGAGGGGCATGGTTTAGAATTACATGTGGAGTGAAGAAGGCATTGTATAGAGCTGGAAGAAGCATGGTTTAGGAGTGAAGGAGGTGTGATGGAGGTGTGGTCTTAGAGTGAAGAAGAGATGCTGTAATGATGATGTGGTCTATAAATGGAGTGGGTGTGGTCTATAAATTAAGCGAGTATGTGTCAGGCTCCGTGGTGGGCTTGGTGGATCCAAATGCAGAACATGGAGAGGGAAGAACTCGGGTGAGTAATGGTGTCACTGACTGTAACTGGAGAGTGGTGGCTGTAACGTGACGAGGCTAATCTTGGTGAGTATGATGCTCCGCGCTGCGGTGGGAACCATAGTGTGTTCACTGGAGAAGCTCGAGCTACTTGGCGAAAGTAGCGTGAACTTGGTAGGGCGTGAGGACTGACTCGTGGTTGTAGAACAAGCGAGGGTCAAAGCCGGAGAGCTGGGGGGAAAATCCATGATCCAAATCCGTAGTCGAGGAAACAGGTAAGCGGTCAATGATCCGAAATCCAAACAAGGGTAACTCCAAAAACGTGGGGCAAAGACGTAGTCAAAGAACAAAGCGTGGTCGGTAACTTGGCAGACTGTGACGAGACAAGATGCGGGAATATTGGGCTGGTAAGGCACTCAATAATCTGGCAACGGGAGGTTGTTTGTGAACAAGTTAAATAGAGCAGAGCCATGATTGAAATGAGCAACAAGTGTGTGGAGAGCAGAGAGTGAGCCAGTGAGATCAAAGGAGTGGAGTGGAATCTGGAGCGGAAGTGAGCAGGTGAATCTGACGTGACGTGACCAGTATGATCTATAAATGGAGTGGGTGTGGTCTATAATGGAGTGGATGTGGTCTATAAATGGAGTGGGTGTGGTCTATAAATTAAGCAAGTATGATCTATAAATGGAGTGGGTGTGGTCTATAAATTAAGCAAGTATGATCTATAAATGGAGTGGGTGTGGTCTATAAATGGAGTGGGTGTGGTCTATAAATGAAGTGGGTGTGGTCTGTAAATGGAGTGGGTGTGGTCTATAAATGGAGTGGGTGTGGTCTATAAATGAAGTGGGTATGACCTATAATGGAAATGGGAGTGGCTTAAAATGAAATGGGTGTGGTTAGTGAGGGAAGGAGGGAACTGACAGTCACACCCCCGAGGTCACACCCCCAACAATGACACACACAGAGGACGTGAGAACATACTGTAATTATAATTGTATTATGCCTGAGTACATAATTGATGTTTTAATCTCTTTTCACATGTAATGCACTGTAGCAGTCATAAAGATATTATAACCCTTCATCTTCTAATTTTATGCTCTGCCATGATGCATCGCGTGAAGTGGATTAGATAAGAGAACACTTGTCCATTGTCATGTGAGTGATTTTATTTTTCTGTGGTAATAGAAATAAGTCCAGCAGAGACTGAAGCATTCATTATTGTTCATTATTGAGTATGTAGTTGACCTTTGACCTCTTAACCTTTGATCTGCACCACTTTCATCTCTCATGGCTATTTCATTTTATCCAAAGGGGGAAAAACACTTCTGCTTATCCTGCTTATTCGACATTGTTCTTTTTAATTTAGTCTTTCGCATCTCTCTCTCTCCCTCTCTCACCCTCTGTCTCTCTCTCTGTCTCTCTCTCTGTCTCTCTCTCTGTCTCTCTCTCTCTGTCTCTCTCTCTCTCTCTCTCTCTGTCTCTCTCTCTCTCTGTCTCTCTCTCTCTCTCTCTCTCTCTCTCTCTCTCTCTCTCTCTCACCCTCTGTCTCTCTCTCTGTCTCTCTCTCTCTGTCTCTCTCTGTCTCTCTCCCTCTCTCACCCTCTGTCTCTCTCTCTGTCTCTCTCTCTCTGTCTCTCTCTCTCTCTCTCTCTCTCTCTCTCTCTCTGTCTCTCTCTCTCTGTCTCTCTCTCTCTCTGTCTCTCTCTCTCTCTCTCTCTCTCTCTGTGTCTCTTTCTCTCTCTCTCTCTCTCTGTCTGTCTGTCTCTCTTTCCACCTACACAATTCAAATTAAAGTCTCAGTCCCTGGTGTCACTTTAAATGCCCCTGTTGCCCTGAATAATGTTTCAGAACTACATAAAATAATGTTTCATGTTGCGCTCCTTTAATGAACTGTTTTTTTTGTACTGGTAGTGCTTAATGTTTAATATATAAAAAGCCTAATAAATATCACATTAAATATAATTGTTTGAATAATACAGAATTCGCCGGATATACTAAACAAAAAAAAATGTGTGTGATTTTTTTTTCTGAGCAATTAATATGGACCGTTTAATGACTGTATAGAGAACAAAAGGCGGATGGATTCTAATAAAATGTCATAAATGAAAAACCATGTATTATCAGTATTAACACCAAAACCCGGAATAATATAATTTCATAACCAAAACCCTGTCTATTGCACCTACATCATAACCATAACTGCCTACTGAGTAGGTCATAACAGTAATATAATTAAAGCACTTTCTAGGAAAGTATTTCATACCCAAGCCCATCCTCACACAATGTCCTCAATGAAACATTTTCTAAGATAATAATTGCAACACCCTCCTACAGTAATACAGTCATTGTTAAAATTTGTCTGAAATCTTCATAACCAAATTTTTTTTCTTAAAAAAAAAAGTTTATTACTTGAACACAGTCTAAGACAATATGTCATAACGGAAACCTCTTCCAAAACAATGTCTTTACTGTAACAATAAGAATATGTAATAACTCAAATTCATCCTAAAATGATGTAATTACTGTAACACTGTCTAAGGTAGTATGTTAGAACTGAACCCCCTCCAAGAACAATGTGATTCCTGTAACACTAAGCCACAAAACACTGTCATTATTGTAACACTGTCTAAGACAGTCATAACTGAAACGCCTCCTAAAACGGCCTTTGCTGAAACACAGCACTGCTCAATACAATACGTCATGACTGAATGCTGGTACTGAAACACTGTCAAGACAAAACATCTTAACTGCAGTCCCTCAGACTGTCATTCCTGAACCCCTTTCTGACACATTAGAGGTTAAACGTATTCCAATGCATAAATGCCACAACGGGCCTGCTTTCATTACACGTCTTAGTATGACTGGAAACAAATAACATGGGAAGTCTGTTGTCTGTGTTATGAGCTAATTTGCATATTCAATGGCATACAGCAATTAAATTTCAATTCAGATCACAGGACACACATTTTGGCTAACATGCATGTGGTGAAAGTCTTAATAGGATCCAATTCAATGCTCATGAAAAGACCTGGTCTTAAAACGGGATCGTCATTCACGGACGTTCGGCCTTCTTTAAAACTTTTGCACTGTTCAAATGTTTTACTGCATGTCATTCTCGACTGAGTCTCATCACCGTAACTGTCCTCTGTAGATGTCAATCACTTTTACGTTTTCATTCACCAGAAATTTCATCACAAGACCTGGAACGAGTCTCTGTACAGATTTATGCCAAGTTAATTGCTTTATTATTATTATTATTATTATTATTATTATTATTATTATCATTTTTATTTATTTATTTTTATTATTATTATTATTATTTAATAATTTTTATCATTATATATATATATATTTTTTTTATCTTTTTTTTTATCTTTTTTTTTTTTTTATCATGTCACTGTCAGTGATGGATCCAATTTTCTTGAACACTGGAGCAGACTATGAGTACAGCGTTTTTTTTTTTTTTTTCATCCATATACACTCTTTTTTTTCAGCTAGCTCACGTTTAGCAGTCTGCTAATGTTGATGTTTAAGATGCGTTATAAGGTCCATTTTATTGTATTCATACCTCCCAAGCACAGTGATTTTGTATCCTCTGGGCTCTTGCATGACTTTGCACTCAGCTTAGGTCACGTAGCATCACATGCCGGCTTCACAGGATGTTTTACGAGCACAAGAGATGAGCACCGTATCAGACAGATAGCAGACAGCAGCATCCTAGTTTGATAACTGTATGATAAACTCACACTCTGACCCAGTGTCATATTAATCTCAGCACTTTCCATATAGCTATACTTAGTTCCCTGTTCTCTGTTTGCAATCTTTAGTCAAGTTGGACAGCTTCTTATCTAAGCCTGAGTGAATTAAAAAAAAGAAACTCACAAGTAATTCACTCTGTATGATAGAGATCAGACAAAGCGTTTTGGCTTTACACTGTGTGTCACGTCTCCACAGTGTTGTAAATCTTTATGCAGCCTGAAGCTTATGATCGTGTTGATCTTTTGTAATAAAGTCATACGTGGCGATGCGGAACACCAGAGGCCGTTTATTCTGTCTTTCTAGTTTATTTATTTATTTGTGGAATTGTATTGTGATTCAGTTCGATGCAAATCAAGAAATGTCTTTCTTTTTAAAATTACAAGGCCAAAAAAAACAAAAAACAACAACCTGGAATGACGCAAAGACGATGCTTTATTTTCTGATGGAGGCACAAAAAATAAGAATCAGAAGATACTTAATGGCTGATTACTAAACACGCAGGGGCTCAAACTAGTACAGAAGATTTGCAAAACATGTCTAGAGGAATGTTCAAGTATTTCAGTTCATGTTTCCTTTGTGTAATGACCTCGAACAAACTTCAGAACCTCAATCAAAAGAAAGGTGCACATAGAATTGCATGTACTGTATAATAGCGCAAATAATATGTGTATCCGTTTATTGAATTTTTCACTAATCATATCTTTAACTTTATGCTTCTATACACCGGAGGTGCCTTCATATAGATACAGTATATATCCAGACTCTGACTATATTACACTTACCTTTGGCTTTTACATTTTAAATGGTTTATACTTTAAACTTAGTGTTATTCAGTATATTTATACTGAAAAACCTCTCTGCCAGTTGATGCTTCCTACATTCAAAAGATGAGGCATGAAACGTGTGGAGACTGTATGTACTGTACATTTATTAGACATGAGCATAAACGAAACCAAAGGTAAACTCAGCACTGGGGATTGAACCAGGACTCTACTGTATGTTAGGAACTGGGAACTACAGGATGAACTCCATGAAGTTGATAAGTACGACACAATAAAACAGAAGCCATGATGCGAACATGTAACAGTATCAACATAAAAGTCTTTAAACATATCTGAAAGTTGCATCATGTCAACTGGATATGTTTTTTGTTAAGTCGAGATTCTTCAGTCTGAGGGACATTGGGTAGGATTTCACACTAGGGTTAAGGATCCTCGTTAGGGGAACAATGGTGAGGGTGACAGTAGAAGGCAGAGTTGAGAGTAAGGGAGGGGAGGAGCTTGGGGAGAATCGTTAAGCTGTAATAACCAGAGTGAAAGTAACGTGAGTCCTTAGACGTGGCTTTCCTGGTGGACCTGTGCAGGGGTCTTGATCTTCCTGGAGATGGATGAAAGTGCAGCTTGAAAAGTAGGAGACAGATAAAACCTCCCCCACCATAAAACCCCCACCTCTGTTGAGAAGAAGGTGTGTACGATGTCTAGGGACTGCCATGCCAAGCAAAGAAAATGGTAGCAAACTAATTTCAATCTAGCATTAACCCCTTAAAATCGAATTCAAATCAAATTCTATTAAATTATATCAAAATTTTATTTGTCACATGCACAGTCATACACAGTAGGATATGCAGTGAAATGCTTAAGCGACCGCCCGTGACCTTATCAATAATGTTAGGAGTCGGCGGAGCCGCCGGTGGGTCCATTTGCATTTCTTTCTGATAACCGTGAAAAGAATTTAAAATGCTCTGTCATTTCTGATCCTACACATAAGTGTATTACATCATTTGAATCTGTAAAGGGTCTACTTTTATTGATGAACACCTGCGATATCCACAAAATGTTGTGCTTTTGTAAAATAAAGAAAATAAACAGGGGGCGCTTTCAAAAAATTAATTAACATGTCGTTAAATGAACTGAAACTTCGTGAATACTGACCCAGGTAACAAAATTACAACAGACATACAAGATCCGGGTAACAAAAGTCTTATAAACAAATGTTATGAATGTGTTTTGTGAACTTATTTCAGTGATATATTTTTTTGTTGTTTTCAATAATCACGCATAACTGTTATTTTCGCCTAAATGCAAACGTGTACATACTTGCTGCTGACATATTACTGTAGGCCAGTTTGTGCTGAATACAGTGTAGTTAGTCTTTAGACATTTATACAAGTGTCAGAACTTCTTCAGGGCCCCAAAACACCCGCAGACTCCTAACGGTTTTAATACAAAATAAATATGGAATAAAATAAGAAATCAAATATAGAAAAAAACTTTAGCTTTGGAAAAATATATCTATTGAAGATAAAACATAAAATAAAGAAAAGCCTAGCTGTACGGGAGGAAAGAAGAAGATATTTTCTGTACAAATATAGAAAAATATAGAAAACCTTAGTGTGGAGATGAAATGAGATTTAAATAGAAATGTCCGAGGAGTGCAAATATGCATGAATGTGTTTATGTGCAATGAGCAAAAATTGAAAGTGAAATATGTGTAACTGGGCATGAACGTGCAGGTGTGTAATGTCTAGCATGAACCTCTTGAAGAAACACGTTTTCCTCTATAGAACCTGTCAGGTCTTTAACATTTAGCTACCCATCTTAGAAAGGGGTTTTAAAGGTTATTCAAGGTTTATTACATCACCAAAGATTCATAGCATCATTTTGTTTAAACATTCTATCCAGATCCTTCAATGGAACTTTCATTTCCAGAGGCACAAACTGCTCCGAGATTCAGATTTAAACTCAAACCTTTTTTAAGATTGTTAAGGTACATATTGTATTTCTGACCTCTAAATCCAAAGTCTCAAAAGAACCTATTAAAGAGCCTTTCTGTAAATAAGCTCAATATATTTTAGTGGAACCCAAAGAAAAAACACAGTGACCTTTTAGAATCACAGCAGCACCACAGCTCCATGTCTAATCTCCAGTTTTTTTTTTTTTGAAAATGAAATGGTTCTCTGTTTGTTCTCTAAATCATTCCAAGTCTGGCCTGCAGCACACTCGCAAAGAAAACAGATTCATGTTGTAATTTCTGCATCCAGACGGAACGGGGAATAAAACATACCACAGTTAAACCCCCAGTTGCGTTCTCCACTTGTGCTGCTCTGATTGCCAAGATGCTGAAGTGCCTCGCATGAACCATCTGCTGCTTTATTCACATTCCAGACTAAAACTTGTCTATGCTGTATCCTTCTGTCTCTGTGCTTCTAAAAAAAGCAGATTCACTTGCTATTTTTTTCTCTCGGGTTTCCTCTGGTGGAACATTTAAAATTGATTGGGGGCAAAAAATAGCTGCTGACTAACACACAGCCGGATTTTCATTCATAATGTGTTTTTTTTTTCCCCTTCTCTCGCTCTTTTGCCGCGTGATTGACGTTTACTCTGCGATAGTTCTCTAGGTCACGTTCCGATGGATGATAATTGGAGTTGATCAAAATGTATTGGGGCTGCGAGGCCGTGACGAGTCACACGTAATCATCCCAATCAGGATAAGTTTGATATGCGGATGATGGTAATTAATGTGGTCAGGAGGAAAATCAAACAGACGGCTCCAAATTGAGACGGACGTTGATGGTCAGTGTGGAACGTGAACTGATGGTTGGATAAGGAATGTCACTCAGGTAAGAGCATGGCTTCTTCTTCTTCTTCCTCTTCTTCTTCTTCTTTTTTTTTTTTTTTTTAACGAGAGCGTCCGGGTAGATTATTATGCCTCATCCTAAAGGCAGAGTAAATGTGGCTTCTTGGAGAAAAGTGTTCAATGGGGTTTATTGGATAATGAAAGGCCTCTTTGAACGGCTCCACTGGGAAACCATTCTGATAGGAAAAAAGGATTTTTAGGATTCTACCCTAGATGGACAACTGAAAACACTTTCTTCAAGAACCTCTGAAGATTTTTATTTATTTATTTATTTTTTACCTACAGTAAGTGTGAGGTACAACCTCCAACTGCTTGCCCAATGTTATTCTCTTTAATACCTTCCTTAACATTTAGTTAATCTGCCTTGTTACACTCTTACTAAATGTTTCTGGAAAGCTCCTTTAAGTGCTCACAGTATGATTTATCAAGTCCTTGGACCCCTTCCTAAAAGGAAAACACTTTGTTTTATCATTCTACATGGGACCTTTAAAAGCTAGCTCCAGATGGACATCAGAAGAACCATTAAGACATAGCAGAATAAACTATTTAATCAATTAACCAAAACATATTACCTATTTATTACCTACATTAGCCATGTGTGTGTGTGTGTGTGTGTGTGTGTGTGTGTGTGTGTGTGTGTGTGATACTAAACCTAAATTATTCAGAAAGTTCTTCCTAATTTCTAGAATGTGTCAGGAGTTTAACATTCAGCTAAACTCTCCTGGTCCGTTCTTAATAAAATGAAAATGATTCTTCATAGCTACATCATGAGTTCAATATTAATGAAGAGTCTATAGGTATATACAGTAGGATTATTAAGGGTTGTTAGCATCTTTAATTTCATATGCATTTTTACAATGATGACAGCAAATGCGTAAAATAAAACTTTTTATTGTAGGTTTATAGGCAGAAAGTTTTCCCAGAGGCACAAAATAAATAACTTTTCTTGGATCAGGTTTAATGTAAGTTTTAAGCCTCAAGGAACGAACTGTATAAACATGCCCTCAACTCCAACGGTCCGGTTTTCAAAAAAAAGAAATTGGGTTCCTTGCAGTTCTCTGCACAAAATCTTAAAGGGTTCTTTCAGAGAGGCGAACAGGAGAACCTTTAAACCTCGCCGAACTTACAGGTGGAGAAATATGAAAGCACTTCCTGTCAGAATTCCATATAAAGCCAAAGCACTTTACAAGTGCAGTGTGTTGAAAATCAATACTCTGACCAGAAGCTCTTCAGCGCAGCACTTAGTACTGATCAAGAGCTCGGCTTCTCTTAATGACGGGCGAAACATCACATGATCAACCGCAAACCATTTCAGGATTTTGTGTTCGCGGAAACCGGGTTCACTTAGTGCCACCCCGATGCCTTCTCTCAATAAATACAATGAAAAATAAATAAATAAATAAATAACCAAGCACGACCTGGCTTTTATTGGCGCCTCAAAGTTTCTGGTGTGTTTAGGACGTAAATGTGGGGGCGAGATTTATCCATTTCAGGCCTCTATTTATTTCTGTATGTATGAATGTATTTATTTATTTATTTATTTAATATGGCCAGATATTCCACAAAGGTCATGATATGTTGCAATAATGCAGCAAAATTACTGTGCTGCTAAGATGACCACGAGAGCATCCTGCTTTATTGATGACAAGTTCCTTTTTTTTCGTCCAGGATTAGACGTAATCAGGCTTGTAAAATAAAGAAAATGGGGCTTATTATCAAATATGCAGCCCATTAGAGCGTCGGCGTGTGTTTTAGAGCTCAGCAAAGTCTTTACTGTTTAATGCGCTGCATCAACGCGAGGCGTAGAGGCCCTGGTGAGGCACTGCCCTGTGCTTTGATAGCCTCATTTATATTTCATGAGCAGTCTAATGCCGATGAGTGTAACTCAGATCCACCTGAGCGTTATGAAGATGGACACGAGGTCAGGAGATGTTCAGGAAACTTTGTAAGAGTTCAGTGGCATTAAGAGAGAAAAAGACAGCAGATATACAGCAAACTAGGTGAGATTTACAGACTGAAGCCTGATTTAAAGGCGATTTAGGGGTCCAAGCACCGAGCGCTGGAAATGTAATTAAGTATTTTACTATTACTGCTTTTCTTATTATTATTATTAGCACTATTAGTGATATGGTTCTTGTTATGGCAGCTTGTACACCACAGTGGTGTTGAATTTACGGCTTGTTTAGTCTAATTAGGATAAAAGGAAAGACTGAAGACAGAATAACTGTTTATAGCTGCTATAACAAGTGAGAACTAATGTGTTGACTATAAAAGTGGATAAAAGTGTTGTGCTTTGATGAAAAATCAGTGTAGTTAAGCAAAATTAATATTTCTGCATATTTCCTACCATACTGTATCTCCATTCCATCTCCTCATACTGTTGTTGAACATTTTACTGTTACTGCTCAACATGAACTGGTTTGTTTTTTTTTACTTGGCAAATAAAAAGCTTCAGTATAATTAAATCTGCTTTGGGTCTGTAGTGTAGTTACGTTTATCTAAAGAAGAGCTGTTTCTGTAGAAGAGGACTGAGTGCTTTGTGTCAAGTGAAGTGAAAACAAGACCATGATAACTCCTTCTTTTGTTTGTTTCACAGTTTAATGGAACAAAGCAGTTGACTGAGCTGAACGAATCCAGCCGTGAAGAGGAAGCCACGCTAGGCGGACTTATATATATATATATATATATATATATTTTTTTTTTTTTTTTTTTTTTTTTTCTGGATGAAGTTTAAGTGGCACTTACTGCAGAAGCTCTCACAGCACCATGGTTTATATTTATTTATTTATTTATTTATTTATTTATTTTAAACAAAGTCCTTTGCGGATTACAATATTTTGATGTAAATCAGCCACGGCGTGTTCGCTTGTCCAAACCGTGACAGGGTTTTGCTTTTGTTCGTTTGGAAAGGTTAACAAAAAGCCCCTGGTGAGTTGATTAGTTCGGCGCTCTCAAGGGGAGAAGATGGAATGGAGACAGGAGGAGAGAAATGTGCAAAAGTCTGTCCAAACACTTTCACACGCGCACACACACGCACACACACACACACACACACACACACACACCAGCACAGCTTGTTAATTAAGCAGAAAGACTTTAATCAGAAAACGGTGAGGCTGAAAAAAATGTGATTGAAAAGTGTACTTTAAACTAATTAAACCTGAGAGAAGATGTCGAAGAGCCAGACACAGATACAATTAACAAGCAGAACCTCTCATGCACACCACTGCAAACGACTCCATGTGCTTGATTGAAATGCCATGCACTGGGAGGAGGGAGTAAACATATATATATACTGTATATAGAAATAGCAGACTATTTCATCTGTTCAAAGGAGATTATTATGTATTTTTCATAAACACCTTCAGCATTGTTGTACATTGTTTTTCCTTTATTTAAAGAAATAAACATCAGGAAAGATCGTGGGATCACGTTATATATATGCTACCAGTCAAAAGCTTGGACACACCTTCTAATTCCTGATTTCTGCACTGTAAAACAAGCGTCCTAAATTCACAATAATCTCCTCTGAACAGTTGATATTGAGATGTTTATCTGCTACTTCTGCTCTGTAAAGCTTCATAATGGCTCTAATCTGAGGTGCTGCTTGTTAATAAGTGATTTCTGAGGCTGGTGACTCTAAATGAGCTTCTCCTCTGCAGCAGTAAGTTTTGGTCTCGTTTTCCTGGGAAGGTCTTCATGAGAGACAGTTTCATCCTGGGTTTTGCAAACGCACTCGACTGACACTCAATACTGTTCCTGCAGGAACTAATGCAGATCAGCTGACCTTCATGTCTTAAACTGAGTGTTGCTGTTGTTACTTAATTACCGAATGCCATATGTGTTATTTCATACTTTTTGAAAAAAAAAAATCCAATACTGTTCTGGAAAGTAGAAAATAAATCACTAAGCATAAAACATTGAATTAGAAGGTGTGTACAAACGTGTGACTGGTACTGTACATTAATGATTGAGTTCTCACATCAATGCTGCAGGATTACAGACACTGATTAAGCTACGAGACGTCTCGTGTAGGAAGTTTAATGAAATGATGTTCGCACTTCAATTAAAAACCGACGCGCTTTACCTGAAGGTGCTGCGCTGAAATAAACAAACATGAGTAACATGGATTATCCAGGGAGGGAAAAAAAATGGAACAGATGCTCAGGTGGAAGCAGGAAATCCCCGAAGCTGAGGCGATCAGCGACACGCCGCGTGCCAGATACATTCAAGATTCAAGATTTAGGGTTCGGTTAGAAAATTAGCTCGAGGTGGTAACTTGATGGTCAGAAGTTTAGCATCATGACCTTTTCACTTACTAGGTGAACAGCAGATTTGTCCCTTGTGGAGTTTGAGTGTATAGTTTTTCTTTTTTTTTTCTTTCTGTGTTTCTAAGTTTTCTAGATGATAAAAAGTCACTATTCAAGTTCAGTCACTACTCAAATCTTGTTGCTTAGCAAAATTTTTGCATAGTTATCTTGCTAATCATTTTTTAAACAATTTTATCAAGAAGACGCAGCCGGAAAAAGAGATTAAAACTTTGCATCCTCTTTCTCAGTGTGAGTCTGGATTCTGATTGCTTTCAGAGTGTTGAATTATTTTCCACCAAAAGCAGCAGCTCTGACAGGAAGAAAGACGGTTTCTATAGCGACAGTTCATTCACATGATGGATGCTCCTTGAGAAATGTTTGTTTTTTTGTGTGTGTTTATTTATTACTTTTTTTTTTTTTTTTTGGAAGGAGTCTCCAGTACCAGCACTTAGAACAGGGGGAAAGCAGAAACATTCACACTTTTAAACTTTAGAAGAGAAAAAAGAGAGATTCAGGTGCAGAAGTGACTGTTTATTCCTTCTATATTGTACTGTAAAAAAACAAACGAACAAAAAACAATTGTTCGCAATGGCAATATCATTTAAGAACTTTTGATACCTTGAAAGTACCTTGACTTTGTTACCAGTTTATGGTAGTTTAAAACAATTTAAAAAAAAATTAATTAGCAGCTACTGTACCTGCTGAATAATTCACTGGGTTTTTAATTTTTTTTTTATAATTTAGCTAGCTATATCTACAGAAGCTATATGTTAAATCTGCACTCAGACACTATCTAAGGTTACATGAGGAATCCAGCTCAAGTCACCAGCACACCTGTGAAAGTGATGTTAAATTTATTAACCAACCATGTACACGTTGAGAAAATGTTTGTTTGTTTGCTAAAATCCTAGTCATAAAGTAGCTTCGTCATCAGTGAGATGAGATGAGGTGGAATGTAGTGATTGAGATGTTTAAGGAAGTTTTGTAATGTTAGGTGAACATGAATGATGAGAGGAAGTCGACTCGATTCTGCCATGTTATCAGAAAGGGAGGAATTTGCAGGAAGGCAGGAGGGGCATCCCCCCCTCCCCCAGAGGCTGATATAGGGCACTACACTGAGTCTGAAATAGCTACAATTAAATCAATGCTTGTACATATGTTCAGGGACAATAATGCATTATCATTTGCAAAAAAAAAAAAATTGGATTGCTTAACTGTCTTCCTTTCTCTTTTTCTGTGTGGTAACAACACTGACCACTAGGGGTGCTCTAAGTAACAATTATCATTCAGGGTATTGACTTCAGTTTATCAGCCTTCAGTCTGGACTTAAGTGGTTTTCTTGTAGAAAAGAATAATTATATGACGCAAGTTAGAGTTGAAGTGAAAAAGGTAATGCGATAAAACTAAATGATTGTAAGAAATGCATTTGATTATTAATTTTATGCACTGAGGTCATATGAGTGGTACATTGGGAGTCACATGACCTGATTGTCCACAAATCAATCCCTTACAATACCCCAAAATGCAAAGAAGTGGTTTACATCTAGTGAAGACATCGCTTATGTAATATACACACTATGGACAAAAGTATTTGGCCAAACCTGCAGTGACATTGTATCCAAATACATACACATACTTCAATATGGAGTCGTTCCTTCTTTTGCAGCTCTAACAGCTTCCACTCTTCTTGGAAGTCCATCCACAAGATGTTGGAGTGTTTCTGTGGGAATTCGTGTCCATTTATTCTGTAGAGCGTTTATGAGGTCAAGACACTGGTGTTGGACGAGAAGGCCCGGCTCACAATCTCTGTTCCAGTTCATCCCAAAGGTGCTCGGTGGGGTTGAGGTCAGGGCTCTGTGTTCGGGCCGCTCGAGTTCTCCCGCACCGAACTCATCAAACCACGTGTTTATAGTCCTTGCTTTGTGCACTGGGGCGGAGTCACGTTGGAATAGAAAAGGGCCTTCAACAAACTGTGGCCACAGAGTTTCATAAAAGCAGAGCACTATCCAAGATATCTTTTTTATGCTGAAGCATTAAGATTGACCTTCAGTTGGGTTAAGGAACCTGACTAATTGGAACACCTGACACCTAACAGATTTGGACGAATACTTTTGTCCACATAGTGCATCTTGAAAATAAAATCTTAAAAAATGAGATTTCATTTTTAACAAACTTTATTAGTGCCAGAGCGCTTCAGTTGTGTGAACGCGTGTAAAAGACAGATTCCCTGCATCAGCCTGTGTGTGCTGCAGTACAGAGCGATCAGAAACCTCTTTGATACATGGTGATGTCTGACTTTATGCCGAGCTTGTCACTATTATCTTCTGCTTCTGTATGTACTCGCATAACAAGCCATGCAGTAGCTGGACTGTGTATCAAAGTCAGATATAAAATGTTTGCCCCTCCAGCGCAAATGTCAAACTCCGCCCGAGGTTGCCGGTCTTGACAGCGATGTCCTTTCTGTATGCTGTATGCTATATTGGCATGAAGGCAAATAAAATGGAGCAATACTTTTGATTGCTTAGACATTTTTACATCTACAGTATGTCAGACATTCCACTGTGCAAAAACTCATTTCAGGAAGATCCCATTGGACACCAGTACCCTGCCTCCTGACCATCAGAAATCAGAAAACATTATGCTAAGTAGGTGTGTGAGTGCTTACACACATGCAATGGCAGTTTGTGCTCAACACTGAAGTAAAGTACTGCTCAGCTCTGGTGCTCCCTGACACTTTGCTTTTCTGCTGTGAAACACCCGAGGAACCTTTGATTGAGAAATAAAAGCGTAAGGGGTCTCCTCATCTTATCATTGTTACATCATATGTAAGTGTTATACTTTATTTAGTGAAGCTAATAAATTACCTTAGATATATTCAGAAAATGTAACAAACATGTTTTATTCTATTCTATTCCATTTTATTCTTGGCTCATTTTGATATTTTATTAGAACTCTGGAACTTTGATCTGATCATCACACAGCGCCTCAGTACACAGGAACAGTCATGGACTAGCCAATGAATGAGTGAATGATAATGTTAAACTCACCTTATCATGTGCACTCCCTGGTCAAACAAACAAATAAAAAGGTCTCTCACTCATTCTAAGATTTCATTCAGTCACCTTTAGCTTTGATTACATCACGCAGCATGGTGTCCAGTTCATGTGTGAAAATGTTTCCTCATGCTCCTAGAACCACACTTTTACGACCAGAGTCCAGAGAAACCCTCCACAGATGTGATGTGCTGGTGATTCAGTGCATTCAGGTGGTCATGTGACTTTTTATCTCCACATGACGTTGCTGAGTCTCGACCTGAGCGACTGAAGCGACCCCGGATCATAACACTGTCTCCAGAGGCTTGTACAGTGGACACTATGCATGATGGGAGCATCGCTTCATGCGCTTCCCTTCTCACCCTGACACGCCCATCACTCTGGAACAGACTCAGTCTGGACTCA